>PISX010018722.1:0-40000 GCA_004024625.1 Mellivora capensis | reverse complement strand
CCTCACGGTTACGGTTTAGTCAGACCCAGGGGTGAGTCCGTCCCACAAAGACAGGACGTCAGGGAAATAAATGCCAGAACTTAGTAGTAGAGCCACCGTCTTGCAGTCTGATCGGCTGTAGGGAGATGCTGAAGGTGTTTTGTTGAGTAGAAAAGGGTCAGATAAGTTTCAGTAGGACTCCAGAAGAAGGCCGGAAACTTTCTGAGAGGATCACAGAAAAGGGGCGTACCAAAACGTTATGAGGTGACAGAGCCAAAGATTAGATGCCAGAGAATAGTGAGTAAGAGATAAGCAAAATCATGGCTGCGTCAAACAGGGCCTGGCCGTGTGTGCCCTTGCTCTGTGTTTTAGGGGCTTGTGTGGGAGCTTGGTAGTTTAGGTATCTTAACGTTCCTACTTTGAAGTACATGACTTGGCTAACTTTGTTTGGCTTGATGTCTGCTTGTTGACCTCGCTGTGATTCCCAGGCTGCAGTCATGGTGATAAATGTATCGCTCATTGAGCCTTTTGATGAGCTGATCCCTTTTACATAAAAGGTTCTATTTTAAAATGGTAAGACTAGAAGATGATAGTTACACAGAAAACATCGATTAGCTGGTTCAAATACCAGCTCTACAACTTTCCAACTATGTGAACTGGGGCAGATTCCTTGGTATCTCTGTGCTCCAGTTTTTCCATTGGTAAAGTAGGGAGATGAATAATGCTTAGTTTTTAGGGCTTTTGTAGGACTTTAGTAAGGTAATATGTGTAAGTATTTAGAACAGTATCTGGTACGTGCTAAGATTTCAAAAATGTTATTACTATGATAAAAAATATGTGCTGGAAAAAGATTTTTTCACTCTGTATATCTGCTACATAAAGATTTATATAAATTCCACTTCTGATTTTTTTAAAAATTAATTTTCTTGGACTGTTTTAGTCCAGCTGCTGCACATAAAGAAGGCAACATCTGTTATTAGCAAATAGATAATCTAATAAAGAAGATAAAGAGACATAATTATCTAAGTTCACGGTTTTATTTTTTAGAAAGTTGTCCTCATATTCAGAATAATAAAACAACAGTGGCTCTTTTATATGTGTTTGAAGAAAATATTTCTGTACAATTGCCACATTGTCAATTACAAAATTGTCCCTTAGTTCCCACAATATGATTTTTTTTTCTTTTTCTATCTGTGGAAATGAAGGTTCTACCTCTGTTCGGGCCTATGTTCTCTGCAGCTGAATTCAGATGCTTCCCCCTCCCCAGATCTTCCCACAGCCACCAAGGAATCTTTTACAGCTTGGAAAAGTTTTAATATTCAGCAGGTTAAGGAAACCCATGGTCAGCTCTAGGATTTTAGTCTCTGCTGAGCTCTCAAGGTGTCAAGACCCTAGAATAATATGAACAGCAGGAGCACTAAATCTTTCATTATTTCCAGTTTCCCCTTGAGCATACTGACTTTGCAATAAAGAAGCTGTCATTGACATGCTTCTTTACTGCAAGGTGGGTAATAGCTACGGGGAGAAAAATAAGAAACTGTGTCAAGTTAGCCCGACTGCCATTATGATCCATGTGTAATCATTGCACATTTGCATCCACTCTCTTTATACACAGGTACTTCATAGATTGGAAGAGTGATGGGGACAGCTACTTTACAATAGACGGAACTGAAGGAACCATCGCCACTAATGAATTACTAGACAGAGAAAGCACCGCGCAGTATAATTTCTCCATAATTGCGAGTAAAGTTAGTAAGTATGGCATGGACAGAATCAATGTTACACTGCGATTCTTTGGACTGAACACTCTTAAACGAGTCCCTGCTGAGGTGTTTTTCATTTTTGTACTGACAGCTGAGTCGTCTCCTGGGGAAACTCGGAAACCTGTTCCTTTTCCTCAGAGCGTAAGTCCGGAGGAATTGGTGACAGCCGCCAATGAGCCCTGTTTGCAGGCTTGCATGAATATCTGGTAGCGCATTTCATTGTGTGACCTCATCCCTTTACACGCTGTGCCCTCAAATATCAGCCACCAGCATTCCAACTTCTCTTCCACACCGGACCTCCGCAGACAATATCGGCAGCTCCTGAGGTCAGGCAGGAGGAGAGAATTCTCTTACGAAATCACCCATTCTGAAATAATTTCTGAAACTGAAGAGAGTATTTTTTAAAATAACCCCCTTCCTTCTCTCTCCTTTTCTTAGAATGCAATTTTAATATATTTTTTAAATGAATGTCACTGCAACATACAGGAGCTTTAAGTGCTTTTCTCTAAGGAGTCACTCAAAATCGAAGGGGATTGTTAAGACCGATCCCTTGTGTTGATTTCTGCTTGGTCCAGAAGAGACTCCTCTAAACTGAGAGTGATCTAGCTCTCAATATGTTTTTCTGGACAACCTAGGATACTTCCACGACTTCCTAAGGTAACGGATTGGGAGGGTGGCTATCAATGTAGTTGTCTACACGAGAAAGTGCATCTTCCCATCCATCTGCTTATGGTCTTTTGAAAGATTTGGGGAAATCTCTTCTGGGCATCTTTCATTTTGGTTCTTTCTCATTTCATTCTGTTCATCTAGTACACATTCTTTGGCCGCTAATTTCATTTTTCTATGCAGGGGAGAGCTCACTGTGAATGCTTCTGTTGAGGGGTTTTTGTTCAGTCTCGATTCAATGGGGTGTAAATATTAAACAGTTTTGTTTATCTTCAACAATTGCTTCCAAACATGAATAGTCAGACACCTATTCTCAGGCCTTAATGGTACCCTCCGATGATTTCATTATGTTGCCGTTACTCTGATTATTAAGGGTAAGACGAATGTAAAAGAACATGCAGTATCCACCTTGTTTACTGGAAAACTGACCTGTCATGTGAGTAAACTGACTTCCCCAAGGCTGCCATACTTGGGAGGTCACACACTGGCGGTCAGGTTGGCCATCACAGTTCAGCTCAGCCTTCCCATCATAGCTGCCAGTGTGCTTTGAGGCGGGTGAATCTGTCTTGGGATCTCTAGCCCAGCCCACTTGCTAGCGGAATACCACAAGGCAACCTCTACCGATGCCCCGTGAAATGGAACATACACCCAGACCAGCCCTGCCCAGATGCTTAACTCACAACACTGGGAGAAGGACTAAAATAGTAATTAATTCAAGCAACTGCCCTTTAGGACCATTTGTTGTTACACAGGAATAGATGGCCGCAGAACTCAAGCACATCGTAAATTGAAACGGTGACCCTCGCTGGTTGGGGGATAGATTCTCCGGCTGGAGAATTAGAGTGGAAAGGACAGAGGCAAGGACAGATACCTGAGTCTCTCTTACCTGCCCCCATATAATACTCCATTGCTTGCCACTGCTTCTAGGGCTAAAAATGGACTGACAGTGAAGGCAGTTGCCAAAACTTTGTCTTCTTATGTGATCTTTGAGTTATTTGATGTGGGGGGGGCTCTGGACATCCTATCCACATAGGAACTTGATTTGGGAACCCAAAGCCGGGTTCCAACCTCTTAATTCCAGGGTCCCCTTGCATAGAGAGGACAGTCTTCTTAAGAGAGTTTATAGCATGATTTCTCAATTTTAGCTTCCTGTTGTGTCTACTTGATCCTGAGGAAACTCACACATCCTTGTCACACTGGACAGGGACTTCCCAGGCTGTTCTACTGAATGGTTTCTCTGTGCGGCCATCTCCTTTCACATCTGCTCTCCTTGCTCAGTTAGGCTCTGAGAGCGGATCATCCAGTCAGCGACCTGAGCAGACATATCATCAGGAGACCAGAACGCCAGTCTCCCCTTTTCAGAGGACACCCATTTTCTTTATGGTGTTTTCCTGGTTTCCTTTCACACCTGGTATCTTTTTCCCCCTCCTATACCATATCCTATTCCATTTATTACTCGTTATTCCTTTCATATTAACTTTGAATTATTTTGCTCAGAAGGTTGGGGGATAACTTAACTATATTGTAGTTAGAAAATAAATGTTGGTTTTCTAAGATCTTTGGCAAATGTGGTGAATGTGAATTAAGCTGTTGAGTGTAAGACCTCCCTGAACCATTCACCCTAATGGCTTGCACATAGTAAGTGATAACTAAGCAGAGGCAGTCTCTTCAAATATTGCCAAAGACATATTGATCATAACAAAAGATAATTTATTAGAAACTACCTGATCTTACCTAAACTTTCCTATTAATAGACACAAAAACCATATTTCTTGAAGTAGGAATAGTAGGCTTCCATTCCTTAACTCAGGATGAAAGTCTGCAGATAGCTCGTTAATCACCTGGGGCTCAGGAAGCTCTCTTTCTCCCCAACAGCTGTGTAGACCACCCAGACCATCACCATGGTGTGAGGGTGGGATAGTAGTGGGTCTGGTACCTCGTCAGAGACTCTACTTCGCCCACCTAGACAATGAAAGGAGGGTGTGTGCACTTTTGCTGTAGAAGCACCTGTCACTGAGCCTCAATTTTAGATTTTTCACATTTAGAAAAATCTGATTTTTTTTTCTTTTAGCTGTCCATATGATTAGGGCATATGCTAGCTCTAGTTTTTACCTAAATGCAAATTAGAGAACCCTTGTGTGTGGATTCTCATTAGCTATGTTGGTCCTTACTGGGAAATATGCAGAACTGGGACTTAGACACATAATATATACCTTATCCATATATGTGTGTGTGTATAAATCTTATACAGCCTAAGAGTGATGTCAAATTAACATTTCTAAAATAGGTACCCCTGTTGTGTTCCAGTACCTATTCCAAGACCACTGTGTAGATTTTAGACCCCAAGGAAGTCTGCTGGAGTAAATGCTATGTATCCATGTGAAAAATAAGGAGGCTGAATGCATACCCCATGGTAATTAAAGATTTACAATAAGAATAGCTTATTATGGGTTTTATTTTGCTTGAATTCACAGAGTTTAAAAGTATAATTTATTCATATTCTAATGCATAAGGCTGTTTTCATTGATCGAACTAGCCAGCTGAGCAGGAAACTATCCACATGGTGAATGACTGAGAAATAAATAATTTACACTTGTACTGTCAAGGAGAAAAAATAATGTAAGTATACCTTATTGCAGATTTAACTAGCATGTGTTTTGGCCTGATCCTCACATAAAAAATCTCAGGCAAAGGAAATGTTACAATGATTGAACAACTTCTAATTAATTAAAATACAGTCATTAATCAGTGTTGCTATAGTTGGAGATCCAAATAATTTTATTAGACTTCTAATAATCCGTTTATGTTTCATTGCTTTGCTCTTTTTATGATACTAATCTTGACAATTTTAAGAAAGATAGAAGTTCCAGAACTTCACTTCTTCAAATTACCAGAAACTTTCAGTTTCTGTATACAAATGTTTCCAATATTTTTTCAGCATTACTGTAATGACTATTATTAGGCAAAGATAATTAAAGCCTTAGAACATATTTTATATATTTGTGAAATAAACAAATGGTAACAAAGACAATTCTACTTTTCTTGGTCAATAGTTATCCATTTATTTGCATTTATTATGAAACAGGTCAAAAATCAGCGAAATGACTCCCTAAATTCTATATTTGGGGAAAATTTTGTATACAAGTATATCATTATGAGTAGGGATTAAATTGTTGGGTTAATATTTTTTTTAGGTTATTTGCTATATAGAGCTATTTTGTTATAACTTCTTTTTACTTCACAATAATGCAAATGATAACATTTTCATGTGTACAGAAAAACTAAACTCTGGCATTACTAGCCATATCAAGCTAAACATAAATTCATACATGTGTTTTTATAAGTTTGTATAGAATATCATTTATGTACAAAACACAGCTTGTTGTGAGTTATGAGAAAAATGAAACTGAAGCCTATGCTTAAGGATATTAAAGTTTAGGAGTAGTCAGAAATTCACCAAAATAGAGAATTTTAGTAAATTATAACATGCCAATTATGGTTAATTCCAAGGACTTTAAATTTAAGGGTGTTCTTAAACAACCTCCAGAGGGAAGTTGTGAAAGATTATAAATGACCAAAGTGTGGTCATTCAATGATAAGGGGTTTAAACATAAAGAATTAGATTTTGTGATAGAATTTTCTGAAGAATTTCATCTGCCCGCATGTCATATAGTTAGCCATGAAGTGATGTTCTTAGACCAAATGAGAAGAAAGTACCTAATTTTTCTGAAATAGTAATAATAATAAATAAACTAAAGAATTCTACTAGTTTAATATGCATTTAATTAAGATGAATGTTATGGTCCACACTGTGTGAGAAAATGTAAGCTCCAAGATAGTTCGTTGTAGCTCTGTGTCACACTGGGCATGGTGACCAAAGAGGATGGGAATCCTGGACTCTCTCACTCCAAAACAGAATTTCACAAGGACAATTAGTCACTTGCCTAAGCTTATTAGATATATTTTAAGTAAGTTATTAGTTGAACTAGTCAATGTGATTTTCATATGCATAGAGTACAAAATAGTGAAAAATTATACATTTGCAATGTACATAAAATTGAGTGGACATTTTTGTTAGTCCATGGGGCGCCTGGGTGACTCAGTCGTTAAGCATCTGAGTTCGGCTCAGGTCGTGATCCCAGGGTCCTGGGATCAAGCCCCACAATGGGCTCCCTGCTCATCGGGAAGCCTGCTTCTCCTTTTCCCACTCTCCCTGCTTGTGTACCTTCTCTCGCTGTCTCTCTCTGTCAGATAAATAAGATCTTAAAAAAAAAAAAAGAAAAGAAATGTTTGTTAGTCTTGACATCTATTTATCCATCGTCTATCATCTGTCTACCTATTATCTATCTAGACTTGCTAGACTGCTTATCTGTTGTAATTCTATAGTGAATTGGAATGTTTCAGAAATTTGATTGTGTACTGACTGACATATATTAACTACTAGTATAAAATCACCTCTTTTTTTCATCAAATCAATAATGGGTTTTATTTGCTTTCCAAATACTAATTTCTGTGGTTAGATTAAAGTCACTTGAGAATAATTTTTAAATTTGTAGAGAGTTTAATATGAAGTGAAACGGCACCTGCGGCCTTATTGACCATGGGTTAAGAATTCAAGGAAAATATGCTGACGATCGTGGTACCCGTGGGTCACGATACACAGACCTTTTCCTGTTTTATCAGCTGTACTGAACCCACTTTCTTCTCACTTTAGTCTGTTTTTGAAAGAATATTTGTGCATTGATATTTTCAATTTGCTAGAAGGCACTAGGCTCTGTGTTAAACTCTGGAGGTTGTAAGATGAATATGAAGCAGTTCCTGCTCTAAAGGAATTCTGAATATCTAAGGCTTTATGTTATTACAAATACTTAAAATTAATGGTGTGTTTTCTCTAGTGTTTCCATTGGGGGGAAAATTGATTGGCGGTATTTTTAAGGTTCCTTTTTCTTTAGAGATCAGTTTTTGTCACCAACAGCATAGAAAGTAATATTTGATTTTAGCATAGATATATATGAATAATTTAAATCCTCTTTATGAATTGCTCAGTCTAGATACAGATCATACTACTGTAATTGAACAGAGCTATTATTAGATATGGTTTATCTTAACTTGTAATTTCAAAATGAACTGATTTAAAGAGAAAAGAGAAAGAAAGCTTGTGTTACTTATTCATTGTATCTTGTTCAGTTTGCATTATAATTCAGTCTTTTTGTCATAAAAAGCTAAGACATCATTCTTGAAGTTATTGTAGTTGCAATTTAGTACATAGTCACAAAATTGAATTTTTAACACTGGTAGTTATTCAAAAGCAGATGTCATCTTTAAATAAGGACGCCTATCCGTTCCAGCATATTTTAACATACTAGGAACCCTGTGTTTGTCAATGCTTTACAGTTTTCAAAACATTTTCAACTACTTTTCTCATGGGTCCTTGGAAATATCCCATTATTTGGCCAGTATTTATTGAATATTTAATACATAATTTAAAAAACCCACCACTTTGACCGTTGAATGTAAATGCGATCTCTCACAGTATGGTGACCTCAATAGCAGTGTAGGCATTACTCTTTGGAATTAAGAATTTTGGGGCCACCTGGGTGGCTCAGCTGGTTAAGCAACTGCCTTTGGCACAGATGATCCCAGGATCCTGGGATCGGTCCAACATCAGGCTCCCCCTGCTCTTCGGGGAGCCTCCTTCTCCCATTCCCTCTGCCTGCCACTCCACCTGCTTGTACTCTCTCTCTCTCTCTGTCTGTCAAACAAAAAACAAAATCTTAAAAAAAACGAAGTATTTTCATGTACGTGGGAAGATCTCAGGCGGTGTGCCTCCTTATTCTCTGAGTTAGTGGATAGATATCATGGAGCAGTGAAAAGCATAATAAGACTTGGATTCCAGTCGTGGGTCTGACGAAAGAAAAAAGTAGGGTAGGATTATACCAACGTTTTCTCACCTCTAAGTGGGGAATTACAGATCTGTAATTTTCAAACTTGTAGATCATTAGGATACTTTGTCGAGTGAAATCTTATATGGAATCCCAGTGTACTACATTGAAGAGAACTATGGATAAAGCCAATGATTTTTCTTTGCCCCTATAAAACTCCTTAGCCCTAAGGAGGATATCATGAGGGGCATAAGTTCATATCAATTCTAACTTCCTTTTTAAATTTAAACTTTTGTTTTCCCATCCATGAGCATGGAATGTTTTTTTCCATTTCTTTGTCATCTTCAATTTCTTTCATCAGTGTTCTCTCGTTTTCAGAGTACAGGTCTTTTACCTCTTTGGTTAAGTTTTAATATTGTACTGGAACATTAAAGAAAAAACTTTTAAAAATATTAATATGTAGTTTTCCTAGGATTTATTAAAGGTTACAATGCTAGTTACTAGTGAACCATTTCTAAGAGATTTCTGATTATAGGTCCCAAAAATGGGCATAACTTTGTGTCTCTCCCTTCCCATATGTTCTGACAGTGAAACTAACATTCCTTCAAGAAGTGGGTTCAGTCCTCCCCCTTGAATTTCGAAGTGGACTAGTGACAGCCCTAACAAATGCAGAGGAGATGCATTTCTATGTAACTGTGTTAGGTCACAAATCCAAGAGTTTCTGTCCAGATTGCTCTCATTTTTGAAGTACTTGCCCTTGAATTTTAGCCACTATGCTGCAAAGAAGCCCAGTCTACATAAAAAGACCATGAATGAGTATTCTTGTCTCTACCTCCAGCTAGGCTTTTAGCAAAGCACCAGCATCAAGTACCAGCCATGTGAATAAATGAAACTTTAGATAAGAAAAGCACCAATTCAGGAAGAAATGCCAGCCTTCCTTTCTTGTCCCTTCCTTCCTTCCTTCCTCCCTCCCTCCTTCTCTCCCTTCCTTCCTTCTATCCATCCTTCCTTCCTTCCTTCTTCCCTTCCTTCCTTCTTTCCTTTTTCTTTCTTTATCCTTCCTTCTTCCCTCCCTCTCTCCCCTCATCGTTCTTTCTTTGTTTCTTTGTTTCTTACTTGTTTACTTGCTTGCTTTCTTTCATGGTTTAGGTACATTTCATTTGTTTTCTTCCAAGATCATTCTACAAAAGAACGGATGTAATAACTGAAGGACAGGCAAGGGGGTGAGAGCAACTTCCTCTTTCCCACAGCCCTCCACCTGTCCCTGTGTTCCTCAGTTGTGTCACTGCTCCTGTGCATGGGGGTAGAGAGCTTACAACTTTCATCTCCCACCTTGGCCAGAACGGGACCTACCATCTAGCACCCCCTACCCTCAGCCCCCTTTCTCACACGTTGGTCCTGGTTACAGGTGGCCATGGTAAGAACTGTTGGGATCCAGTAAGAGTTCTGAAGGCCATGGGCACAGCCCCTGAATACTTCCTCTTCTAATTTGGTGCCCTAGAAATGCTGTTGGGTCCAGCACCTCAATCACAGAAGCCAGCAGCACATTCTCTGGGCAGAGGGAACCAGAGCTTCAGACCTTAGCCAGAAGCTGTGAAGGTACATACAATCAAACTTGAAAGGGCAGTGACCATCCTCCCACATGAAGAACTGGCATTGGATGGTCTAAGCCTTGAAGTTCCTGATGAGTTTCTTCTTCTCAGCCTCCTTGGTCAGCCAGAGTTTGTTGGGGATGATGTAGCTAGAATGGACATGGTGCTGGGGACAGGCCTTCATGATGTTTTCTGGGAAGTCCCATCACCTCTTTTGCCAGGGTGCATAGGTGCCTAGGCAGTGGGTGTGGATGAAGTTGGGCAGGAGGCCTCTGACTCGTCCCACACCTTGTCCATTCAGGTGCCACACATGAAACCCTGACTTCCTGCTTCCTCTCAAGGTCCAGGCACTGAAATGGGGCCATGAGCTCCTAGATAGGGTCTGCCTTGGGCTGAGAGTGCTGGGAATAAGTGTGACCCCTATCAGCAGATAATGGAGACAGGGAGTTCTGGAAACTGTCACTAGCCTCCTCGCCTTGTTGACTAACCCCTCTAGATCAGGATCCGTGCCCCAGCAGGCCCCCTCTCAGCTGCAATCCTTAGGAACAGAGGGCAGGTAAATGGGCTCAGACTCCCATTCCAGGATGCCTGTAGCTATGGAGGCTGATAGCTGTATCTATCTCCATAGAAAGAGAAGCCTCCCTGGAAATATCTGCAGACCTTGGATACCTTCCTGTAGTGAGTAAAGCAGCAGCTGGACCCCTAGTGACAGGCCCTGTGGGCCAGACTTCTGCATGGTGGTTGGGAGCAGGGGCTACTCGTGTTATGAGGCCCTTCTGGGCCCATTCCAGCTCAAGCCCTAGTGAAAAGCTTTTCTTTAATATATATTTTAATATTTTTTATGACCCAGATTAGTTATCTATTGCTACATGATAAATTATCATAGGGTTTCTTTGGGTCAGGAATTCTGAAAGGTTCCTTTATTTATTTATTATTTGGATTTTATTTATTTAAAAGAGAGAGGGGCGCCTGGGTAACTCAGTGGGTTAACCGTGGGCCTTCGGGTCAGGTCATGATCTCAGGGTCCTGCTCGGGTTTCTGCTCAGCTGGAAGCCTGCTTCCCTCTCTCTCTCTGCCTACCTCTCTGCCTACTTGTGATCTCTGTCAAATAAATAAATAAAATCTTTAAAAAAATAAAAGAGAGAGCGAGAGAGAGCAAGTATGAGCGGGGCGGGTGGGGGGGGAAGGGGCAGAGGGAGAAGCAGGCTCCCCTCACTGAGTGGAGATTCGCCCTTGTGGCTCAATCCCAGGATCTCAGCTGAGACTGTGACCTGAGCTGAAGGTAGACACAACTGATTGATCCACCCAGGCGTCCCTGAAAGGGTTTGTCTAAAAAAAGAATGGCTTACTATCTCCTCCACGAAATCTGGGAGACTTGACGGTTCTGGGTCTGGAAACTTCTGAAGACTTCAGAAACCCAAAGTCACTAAACCTTTTGCTTTCTGCAGCTAATCCAGCTCCAAGGAGCAATATCAGCCTTATTATCAAAGAAGACAGCATATTTGGGATTTGTTCAGGTTGTTGTAACACATGTCACTATTTTGTTCCTTTTGTTGTTGAAGTAATTTTTATTGTATGGATATGTCATACAATGTTTTTCCATTCACCAAAGATAGACATTCGCATTGTTGTCAGTTTTGAAGTGTATACATAATACTTCAATGTGCATTTGAACACAGGTTTTTGTGTGGACGTTTCTTTCATCCTCTTGGGTAGAAACTTAGGAGAGGAATTGTTGCATTATCAGTTTATGTTGAATGTTTACGGAAAGTTCCAACCTGTTTTCCAAAGTGAATTTTCTGTTTCCATCACCAGCAATCCTTTCCATCAACAGCCCATTTTATTTCTCTAAGCAATGATTTGTGAATTTCTGCTTATAAGTCCTGCATTTGTTTTGTTAAATTTATTCCCATATATTTTATTATCTTTGGTTTTATTGTGAATTGAGTTTTTCTGTCTCAGTTTCATTCTTTCCAATCTGGATACTTGATTTTTTTTAAATTTTATTTTCATTTGATTATACAATGGTGAATATACATGGCAAGAATGGCCATTTCTACTCTGTGCTCAATATTAGAGAGAAAACACTCACTCTTTCACTGTTGAGTATGACGTTAGCTGTAGGGTTCTTATAGATAGACAAGATCAGGTTGAAGATCTTGCCTCCTATTTGTCACTCTTTTTTAAATTATATATAATTATATATAAATATATAATTAACATATAATGTATTATTTTAGTCTTACATAATTCACAGCACTTGCCATAGCACATACCCTCCCCAATGTCCATCACTCCACCACCCCATCCTTCACAAACCCCCACCTCCAGCAGCCCTCAGTTTGTTTCCTGAGAGTAAGAGTCTTTTATGGTTTGTCTCCCTCTCTGGTTTCATCTTTTTTCATTTTTCCCTCTCTTCCCCTATGATCTTCTGTCTCGTTTCTCAAATTCCTCATATCAGTGAGATCATATGATAATAGTCTTTCTCTGATGGACTTATTTTGCTTAGCATAATACCCTCTAGTTCCATCCATGTTGTTGCAAATGTCAAGATTTTGGGATTTTTGATGGCTGCATAGTATTCCAGTGTGTGTGTGTGTGTGTGTGTGTGTGTGTGTGTGAGAGAGAGAGAGAGAGAGAGAGACATCTTTATCCATTCATGTGTTGATGGACATCTAGGCTCTAGATGACTTTTTAAAAATTATGAATGGATGTAAGATTTTGTCAAATACTAATTCTGAATCTATTTGAGACTGCCATGGGTTTTTTGTTTGTTTGTTTGAATTCTTCTATTAATATAGTGTGTTGGATTGGTTATTCTTGGACATTAAATTAACCTTACATCTTCAGGATAAATGCCATTTTGTTACTGTATAGTAATTTTATAGTATGTTCTGAAACTGATTTGTTAATATTTTGTTAAGGAATTTTTATGCTTATGTTTATGAGTGGTATTAGCCCATATTGTTTTGTTTTGTATTGTTTTCTTGTGATGTTTTTCATTGGCTTTAGTAGCAGTATACATAGAATGAATTGGTGTTTCCTTCTCCATTTTCTGAAAGTTTGTGAAGAATTGGTATTATGTGGTCTTTAAATAGTTGATAGAATTCCCCCAGTGAGGTGCCTGGGTGTCTCAGTCAGTTAACCATCTCCCTTCAGCTCAGGTCATGATTCCAGGGTCCTGGGATCCAGCCCTACATCCAGTTCTCTACTCGACAGGGAGTCTGCTTCTCCCTCTGCCTCTGCATGCTGTTCCCCCAGTTTGTGCTCTCTCTCTCTCTCTTTAAATAAATAAATGAAATCTTTATCTTAAAAAAAAAATCTCCAAAAAATTTCCGAAGTTTAAAAAAAAGAAAAAAAAAAGAATTCCCCAGTGAAGGTGCGTGTGCATGAGTTTTTCTTGCTTGGGAGATTTTTAATTAAAACTTGATTTTATTCATTTGCTAAAGGCCTATTAAGGTTTTGTATTTTAAAGGTCAGTGTTGGTAATTTGTGTCTTTCTAGGAATTTGTTCAGTTCATTTATATTGACAAGTTTTTGGCAAAAATTCATAATATTCTTTATAGTATTTTAACTCATTTATGATAAACAGTGATCTTTCCCCCTTATTCCTTGTTTTTGAAATTTGAGCTTTACTTTTTGTTTTCTTAATCAAAACTATACTTGAAAATACTACTAATAAGGAATTTCTAACTCAGACTGACTCAGAAAGCTCAGGGAGCTCACTGAGATACCATCAAGGGATGGAGAAAGAACTTTTGAAGGCACAGGGGATAAAAACAAAAGGATTTCTTGATTAGATTATGTGAGCCAAAAACCATTAATAAGCTGGTTATTAAATATAAACAACATGCATCAATAATAATTAGAATTTAAATGATTTGACTACAAAGAACACAGCTATTAGTCATGTAAGATTTTGGTTTTTTAAAATTCACTAAATGTAGGGATGCCTGTGTAGCTCAGTCCATTAAGCATCTACCTTCAGCTCAGGTCATGATCTCAGGATCCTGGATCTAGTCCCACATCGGGCTCCTTGCTCAGGAGGGAGCCTGCATCTCCCTCTGCCTGCTGCTCCCCCTGCTTCTGCATGCTCTCTCACTCTCTCTCTCTCTCTGTCGAATAAATAAATAAAATATTTAAATTAAAAAAAATAAGGGGCACCTGGGTGGCTCAGTGGGTTAAAGCCTCTGCCTTCTACTCAGGTCATGATCCCAGGGTCCTGGGATCGAGCCCCACATCGGGCTCTCTGCCCAGCAGGAAGCAGCCCAGTCTGCTTCCTCCTCTCTGCCTGCCTCTCTGCCTACTTGTGATCTCTGTCTGTCAAACAAATACATAAAATCTTTTAAAAAATAAAATGAAATAAAATTTACTAAATTTATATTTGAAACTTCCCCCTAAGTATTCAGTGATAACTAGTTTCTACATGGTGAAAATGTTATAATAATGCTCATGCTAAGTTGTGATTAAACAAATTTTATCATTGCTGTCCCAAATACAGATTAGATGAGTCAGATGAAAAAGGGTCATTAGTTCCTCAACATAATTTTTTGAATTATATGCATAAATGAAAAAAAAATCTGTAAGACTCCAACAAATTGCATTTTCTTGTTAAAAATTCATTGTTTAAGTATGGTAGTTCTTGAACAGAAATGTTACTGCTTCCCAAATTGGCTTGTCCCTCTGCCCCTCCCCAACTCATGCTCTCCCTCTCTCTCTCAAATAAACAAACAAAATCTAAACACAAATGAACAACACACACAAAACTCTCTTCTTTATATGGCCTCAGGACTTGTACTTTATATACCATGCAAAATAGAAAGTGGAAACTGATTTTTATGCTGGCAGAAATTGAATAGGTTAAGTAATTCACATAAATTCCTAAAGTAATCTGTAATATTAATTTGTTGTCTATTTTTTCAATAGGTGAATAAATTTTAGTTGTTTTCTAATACACAATATATAATCAGTTTAAGAGTATGAACTTGGAACTAGAACCCCATCTTATTACTTCCAACTTGTGATTTTTGGGAGAGTCACATCCCCTTCTGTTTCTCAGAGATCCACATGCAATAATAGGGATAATAATAGTGTCTATAACAGAGTTACTGTGAACCTTAAAAGAGTTAATCTATGTAACATATTTTAGTGTAGGTACACTTTAAGCATTATAAAATATTAGGCATATACTTTTAAAATTTTGTTTTTATTTTTGATAATTTCCAGTTTCTTCTTAGGAAAGTGAACCAAGTTTAACCAAATCGTTGAATTTTAACTACATATTATGCTATAGGAGTAATTGATACCAAAAATAGATACAGAGCTAGATAACCTCCAAGAAGTACACTTGGTAATGAATAATGTAATTTACCAAAGGTGAGCTAACATTTTGTAAAACACCGCCACTTATTTAATACAACAAACCTATGAATTTAGGGCTGTAATACTGTGTGCTTTATAGGGAAAAACCAAGTTAAAGGTAGATTAAATAACTTGTGAAAACAGCCAACATTTTCTACCAAGTAAGATAATTCCCTATGGCCAATATTAATTTTTAAATCATAGATACTTTCTGCATCCATCTCCCAAGATTACCAATACACACCTTCTATAAGCACATCCCCTATTAACAGAATGTACCATTCATCCTTACTTTGTGCTATCTTTGTGTGTCCTGGTACATGATGATGGGTTTCACAGCGTCATATGTGAATATGCAAACATTTATTATAATACTGTTTATAGTGCTTATTTTTTTCTAATAAATTTTAGCACAGCAGGATAGTGGAGAGTTGGCAGAATCAGTCAGTCATGTGTTGAGATTTTGTATGCTTCTTCCAAAGAATCCAGATAGAGGTCTCAAATAATACTAATATTATAACTCTTCTTATTATATTATATTATTATTATAATCTGCAGCACTGCAGATTAAGGTTTAACACCTAAACCAATCAATAGAGAAGGTCTGGTGGCATATACATGGTATTTGGATTTCCATAGTCCTGGGTTTGAATCTTAATTTCTCATTCCCCTAAATGTGTGACTCTACACAAGGTCCTTCAACAATTTGGGGTAGTTTATCCATCTGTAAAATTTCATTTGGTAAAATTTTATAGCAAAAAAGGTAAACTGTGCATGCTATGCCTTACTAATTTAATTGTTTTGAGTCTTCTTCAGCAAATGACAGGGAGGCAGATACAAGTTTAAGTTTTTAACAATTTTTTTATTTAAAATGATTTTACAAAAGGTTTTATTTTTCTGAAATTCACTCCATGGAATAAGAATATCAAGGGCTGGGGCTAAAACTTGTGATGGGACTTGGTAGTTTTTCAATTCACTCCATGGAATAAGAATATCAAGGGCTGGGGCTAAAACTTGTGATGGGACTTGGTAGTTTTTCAAAACAACACTTTTTTTTTTTTTAATATACTGTAGGAAGAAAATCTTGTTTATTCTTTCTTTTCTTATCACCAGCAAGTCATTTCAGCATGTATCCTAGCTTTCCATAATCTATGTCTTCTACTTCCTTAAGTCTGTTTTTTAAATCTTTATTTATAAAAAGCCTTGTCTCCTTCATTTTCCTTATAATTTATCATCCTTTTCAGGAAGAATCATTTTGAAAGAACTTTTTAAATATGTAGATGATCCTACCCAATGAAGTCTTAATTATATGGACACAACATTGAAAACATGTTTTATCCAGTGAAAATTATCACTATTGGTGAAAGTTGGTTCTGTGAACTAACTCTGGTATGATGGCTACATGCTTGATAAAATACTAGCTAGACAGTTGACCTTAACTTCGGTGATGTGTGAATTTCAGGGATAAACACTGGTATGATGCACTGCTAGTGATCCAACAGCAAAACATTGATACCATACTCACCCATCCTTTTATCATTTATATTTGGCACATGGCAGAGGTTCCCATAAAGGAAGGGTCATTTAGATTCTTTATAATGGCTGATCTTAAAAAGTAATAATAAGGGATGCCAGGGTGGTTGGTTAAGCTTCTGACTCTGATTTTGGCTCAGGTCATGGTCTCAGGGTCTGGGATGCAGCCCTGCATTGGGCTCTGTGCTCAGCAGGGAGTCTGCTTGTCTCTCTCCCTCTGTGTTCCCTACTCCACCTCAACAGACACTCTCTCTGAAATAAATCTTTTTTAAATTTTAAAAAACCAGGGGCGCCTGGGTGGCTCAGTGGGTTAAAGCCTCTGCCTTCGCCTCAGATCATGATCCCAGTCGTGGGATTGAGCCCTGAATCGGGCCCCGCATCGGGCCCTCTGCTCAGCAGGGGGCCTGCTTCCTCCTCTCTCTCTGCCTGCCTATCCGCCTACTTGTGATCTTTATCTGTCAAATAAATAAAAAAAAATAAAATATTTAAAAAAATTTAAAAACCAGTTTAATACTATTTAGTATAAGAGCAATAACTGACCTGATTTTGTAATTATCTGTTCTCTTTTTATGTTTTCAACAGGTAACCCATTATTAAGCAGTAAAGTCAACATATTGATTAATGTCTTAGATGTCAATGAATTTCCTCCAGAAATATCTGTGCCATATGAGACAGCTGTGTGTGAAAATGCCAAACCAGGACAGGTATCTTATCAATACTGTTAACTAAGAACATAAAAAGACTTACTATGTGCATGTTTCAGGGTATAAGACCACACATAAATGCATGCACACACACACACACGTCAATATCAATACCAACATTGATATTGATAATGATCGAGGGATAGGTAGATTTTTTCCCCTGGATCATATGTTTTCATAAAAAAAACCACAGGGGATATTAAACTTATCATTAGGAGTGCGTTTATGGATGTAGAAGTAACATCCCGAGGGATAAAATGATGATGGCCTAGTGAATATTCTTCGTATAACTAAAAAGTCCAAGATTACAAATCTGCTCTGTTTTCACTCCTTTGCTGTGGAATTTCTATGGAATCTGTGACCATAAACCTAGTAAGCAAACAGTTTTAGAGTGCGTTCTTCTAGAGTGTTTCTTGCTTTGCTCACATGCTTTATGAAGGGGTATCTCAGAAAAGCTCTGTAGTCCATCAAAAATGTAAGGCTTCTTTCTCTAGTAGCCTTTAGTAGAACATCTGGGTTATTCAAAATCTCTGAATTACATTTTCCTTATTAAGTCAATATTGCTCTGGTTCTAGTGGAAGATGTCATGAGGGATGACCACATGGTTATAAAAGTGACTGTCAGAATCCTAGATTTAATGTGATTGTAAAACTGTAAAACTGTAAAAACTGGGTAGCCAGTTTTTTTTTCTAGACTATTATAGATGGATGAATAAAATAACATAATATGTTATAATGTGATATGATGATATGATATAATGAATGAATCAAGCATGAACAAATGATGAGAGTATGTCATGAAATAAGAATATGATTAATCCAATACTGTGCACCTAAGTTTCAAAGGAAAAATATATCAGTATGCTTGGTTCATTTTGTATTTTAACCACCTTTAAATAGCATAACTATTCATTTAAGTAAATTTAAAGTTTTAATTACTACTGAAAAAATCTTGACATTTGAAACAGTATCTTTATTAGAAAAGGTTATTCTTTAATCTTCAGTATTTGTTTCAATTTGAATGTTTTATACTAGAAAATCTGTTTATATGTAGAAAAATCTGTTCCATAATCCTGATCCTGTGATGTCCAGTAGCTATGTAGTTATTAAATTAAAATTAAATAAAATTAAAAATCAGTATTCTCCTTATTACTAGTCACATTTCATTTGCTCAATAGCTGTATGTAATAAGTGGCTACCATTTTTTTTGTCCATTTAGATATAAAATATTTCCATCAGTACAGAAACTTCTAGTGGACTGTGCTGCTCTAGTCCTTTCTCTGATAATTTGGGGAAAGTATTAACTTTATTACAGCATGACTTATTTATAGAAAAATTTGCATCCTTAATTTTGAATAGACACAGAAATGCATTAAAATGAGGTATTAACCCTTTATCACCTTAAATGCACCCACAATTTACATGGGATAAGGCCAGTGCCCACTTTAGTGCCTAAAAGAGTAGATGTTACATCAATGTTTAAACAAATAATAAACCAGTTCGGTTATTTGAGAAGTTACAAGAGGTTTTCTGAAATTCCATAACCTAGCAATTTCTCACTTTCCACATCTCTCCACCCTCACCCCCAAAACCCAATCCTCTATTTTTTTAGATAGTTAGGGATATTAATTATTTTATATTGATCAGACTCTTATAATGCACCAAATGAAAGTCCTTTGGAAATAGAACTCCATTTGATGCTTCTCTGCTTGTCTGGTAAATTGAAGAGTTTAAAAAGTTGGGAAAAGTAGAAATGACCCAAGATAACTTGGTTTTCATTGATCTGGACAAAGTGGTAAGCAATCTGTGTGGGGTCCTTGGAGGCTCTTTTTCTAATAAATGCCTGTTGGGTTTTCTAATGAGCCACATTTGTTCCTTGAGTTTTCGGGGAGTATGGTATGTGAGAATTTTCTGCTTTTACCCCAAGGCATTTTAGCTATTGTCTGGGAACTATGCATAGGAACTCTCTCTTCTGCCTATAATTAGGTATATATGTATGTATACACATACATTTTTATATGTATGTATGTGTTATCTATCAAGAGACAAAAGAGAAAACAGAGAAAGATGATGCTATCTAAATCAATTATAATATATATAGTGAATTACTGAAGTAGGAGAGATTTTTTTTTTTCCCTTAGGGCAATGACTCCCAAGTGTCAATTCCAGATAAGTCCCTGTTCATGCCAAAATTTTCTTCTCTGTCTGCTGTTTGAACGGACATTGCTTCATTCTAAAGTTATGTTATTGATAATTTTTGATGTTAAATAACTTTAATTTAGTAAATGATTATGCTTGCCTACAGTAGTTAAAGGCAAAACAGAACACCTGGCAAACCAATCCCCTAATAATTTACAGACAATTAATGGATGGGATATAATGATCTGACTGAACATATGAGTTTAGGGGAAGTTACGTAAGTTGAAGTTTTATAGAACTGTATCTGATTCCCACTGCATCAGGGAACTGAAATTCTCAATAGAAAACCGATTTGTCAAATTAGAAATTACTAATATGGCACCAGACCCTCAAAGGCACTGAATATATGCTTGTGTGTGAGTGTGTGTGTACATGCACTCAACTCTATGGGGAGGTAGAACATAGTAAGAAGATTGAGTTTTAGCCATGGCATGAAAACAAAAGGTAGTAAATAAATTACATATTAAAAAAAATAAATCATGTACTTAATGGTATCAATCTAAGTATACATGATGTATGCTTTTGCCTGCTGTGACCAAGACACAGTACCTGAAATGTAAAGTCTTCCTTTGGTAAATACAAATTTCGTCTAAGGGAGTAACCACCTAAGCAGTACTCTATTCTCACTCTCTTCTACACGCATTTCCTGAAATTTTTTCTGACACAAAGCCATTGGATATATTAATAAATGCGACCTCAAAGTTATTATAATTTGCTTATCTATGTAGTGAATTATCAATTTCACAGTTTGGCTCTCAGAAGTTATTTTTAATCTCCAAATTCTTAAGGGCATTTTCTTGAAGTATCAGAATTTTAACTATTAAACACACAACCTATGGAAGAGATTTAAGAAAAAATTTGAAACCGGGCTGCTAGTGCTTACTTCTTAAAAAAAACTTTATGAAAATACACTTAGTATTCTTGCTCACTGGGGAAAAACAAACATAAGGATAAAAAGAAATTTACATCCTTTGTATTTCTCTTTCTCATCATTTTATTTATTTATGAAAATAAAATGCATTCTCAAAAACAAACCTACACTAAAATTTTGCTATCTCAAGGGCTTTTAAATAATCAGAGATTTTCTTTCCAGTAAGCATTTTCATATTTAGGTTGGGAAGCATGTATTTTATTTAGTTTAAAATGCAAGCAAGTGCATTTTAATTTTATTTTGCTTATTAGTGAGAATTTTCAATGGTGTTTTTTAGTTATGCAGATATTGATTTGGAATTGCCCCATACTCTATAATTATACTTATGCCATTATGAACTGTAAATGTTTAGATATTTGTTTATAAAAATTATTTGTAAATAATTGGCCCACTGATATGAATCCTAAAAATGTCATTTCTATCTCCTTGCATGCATCATTGGGTAAACTTATTAGCCTGGTGTATGTGAAGTTCCCTTTGAAACTCATGACTGACTTCAAGTTTCATCTCAACTTTGTTTCAGATAATTCAGATAGTCAGCGCTGCAGACCGAGATCTTTCTCCTGCTGGGCAGCAATTCTCCTTTAGATTATCACCTGAAGCTGCCATCAAACCAAATTTTACAGTCCGTGACTTCAGAAGTAAGTTTAACACATAAAAAAAACTTACCTCTTATAATGTAGCTTTGTAAAAGGACACAAAGGTATGGAGCACTGGGTGTGTTGTAAAACTATGAATTCTGTTATGCTGAAAAGAAATGAAATTTAAAAAATTTAAAAAAAAGAAATCAATGTTTTTTCTAAAAGCACTCAAGTTCATAAAATATGAAAATCCATATATAAGAAATATAAAATTCTATAGCTAGCAGTAAATTAAATATTTAATCTATATATTGTATCTAATGAGGCAAATTACTTCCATTTATAATGTGGACAGACAGTCCCTTAATGAGTCAAGCAAAACCAGCTAATCTGGAAAATTGAATGCTTTCTATGTTTTAAATATATCATTTGTTCCACCTGCACATTACTTGCACAAACAAATAGATAACTTCTTGGTAACTGGTTTATTTGAATGACACACAGTACAGCACAGGTTAAGAATGCAGGCTTGTAATGAGAATGACAGAGGTTTTCGTTCCCACTCCATTATGTCCTCAGTGGCAGATTCTCAGTGTAGTAAGCTATACTAAATAATTTTAAATATATATATATATTTATATATATTTAATATATATATTTAAATATATATTTAATATTTTATATATATTTATTATATATATTTTATATTTATTATATATAATATTATATATAAATATATTATATATATTATATTTATCTTATATATATAAGATAAATATAATATATATTATATATATATATATATATATATATATATACACGTATACTGAGTCAACGGCATAGTATTTATATTAAATGAAATAATGCATGCAAATCCTTTAACACCATACCCAAGGTGATTTTAGTTACCGTCTCTACCATGATATCTGCATTTCCGTATCTGCCACCAGTGCTGTTGCTACTAATACTGTCAGATCTACTGTTAGACTCATAAAATGCAGTGGACACAGGATTACAAATATTAAAACTAAGTACTAGTCAATTGTCCTTACATTATTAGTTCTGTAACTGTGGATATTTTATCCCTTGTAAGTTTCCATAGTTATGAGATTGGGATTAGAAACATCTGAGTTCAGAGTACTGGATAGTAAAAGGCTAGTTTCTTACTAAATTCTACCCTTAGAGAACAAATGAGCCAATTGTGATGACATGATGATGATGGTGGTGGTGGTGGTGGGATGGACAGAAGTCAAAGGATGGCTGAGAAAATTGACTTTTCTGCAAAGATTTAGAGGAAAGAAATCAGACATTTTGTCACAGAAGGAAATTCAGAAGAATTTGCTTCATCCAACAGTGTAATGTGAGGAATGTGTATAAAGGCAACAGGGTCCCACATATGAGGAGCCTTCTAAGTAGAGAGACCACATATTTTGTTATGAAAACTAGAACACTATAGAGAATAGAAGTGGACAATATTAGTAATTTTAATTAGAACAGCTCACCTAAAATGGGGCTGTCCAAGACAAATCAGCCATGTGCTCACCCTAACTACCTGCCTGCCATTTGAAAGGATTATAACTTAAATCCAAGGACTTCAAAAGTCTTTGTAAGATTTACGAGAGCATAGTATGTTCAGATTTGCATTTGGAAATCAGTTTGGTTGTAGTATGGAAAATATAATAGGAGGACTTAGGATTATTTCTGATGCTTTGCAGGAGTGGGTGAGAGGATATTAAATTAGGGTAATGGCTAATGGAGATATGTGGATAGAGATAGAATTCACAGTGCTTGATGCTAGATTGCCTACATTCCGTATGTAAATACAATGGAGAAGAAGACTAATCAGACTTCCAGATCCCTGGCTTGGGCAACAAGGTAGAGGGTCACATCACTCAGGAACATAAAATGACTATTTCCACTGTATCTTTGCTGGAAAATAATATTTGCTGGAAAATATATATCTGATTAATCATGATAAGATGAATCAGATCATTTTGCCTCATAGCATAGTGTTTTCTCACAGCTTGAATATTGTTTGCTATTCATATGCCATTTACTATATACCTTCTTTTATCTAAAGTTATATTTTAAGTATAAGTGTAAGTTTTTAAAAATAATGGAAACATTTTTGAACTTCACATATTTATCTTTAAAAAAATTTCCCACTGGGGCTAGAACATCTAAGTTCTACTCACTTAGCAAATTTCAATCTTATATTACAGTGGTATTAGCTATAGTCATTGGGTTATGCATTAGATCGTCAGGCCTTATTCATCTTGTAATCAAGAGTTGTATCTTTTTATAAATCTTTCCCCATTTTCTCCACCCCAGGCCCCTGATAACCACATTTCTACTGTCTGCTTTTAGGAGTTCCTTTTTTTTTTTTTTTTTTTTTTTTTTTTTTTTTTTTTTTTTTTTTTTTTTTTTTTTTTTTTTTTTTTTTTTAGATTCCACATGTAAATGTTACCATGTGCAGCATTTCTTTTTCTTTGTCTGGCTTATATCACTTAGCATAATGCCCTCCAAGTTAATTCATGTTGTCACAAATGGCAATATTTCCTTCTTTCTTATAGCCAAATAATACTCGATTGTGTGAATATATATATTTATAGTTTGTATGATACATATTAACTTTACCTCTTTCTTCAGTAGAAACTACTTTAGGAGTGGACATGAGGTTTAATATCTTTTTTTCCCCACCATGAGCAGCACAATGAATTTTGTATGGTCATATCTCAATAATAATAATAGGTTGAAAATACAGTAATCCCCCCAGTTCTCTGTTAGGGGATAATGATCTAAGACACCTAGTGGATGCCTGAAACCAAACCATAGATAGTACTGAACCCTGAATATACATATCTTTTACTATAGACACATACCTATGATAAAGTTTAATTTATAAATTAGGCACAGTAACTAACAGCAATAACAATAAAATAGAACAATTGTACAAATATGCTCTAATAAAAGTTACGTAAATGGGGTCTCTCTCTTTCTTAAACTACTTCGTATTGTACTCACCCTTCTTCTTGTGATGATGTAAGATGATAAAATGCTTACATGAGAAGATGAAATGACCTTTGGACTGTACATCAGAAAGTGGATCAGCTGCTTCTAGGCCAAGGTTGACTGAAATCAGAGAAAGTAAAACCGTGGATGGTGGGGAGGGGGCTACTGTAAACTTTAACAAAAGGGTAGGATGTCCTTTGTTATAATGCATTCAGGAACATTGAATCCATGGTTCCTCAAGTGCATGTATATGTTTCTCTAACCCCTATTTTTATTAATAATTTTCACCCAGATTTCAAACTTTAGTCCTGACTGTTCCTTTTCCTCAGACTCAAGTACTCAAATCAGTTGCTGAAGATTTTAATGTTAATTCAACGAGTCTCCATTTCTTTATTCCTACTGTCATCAAAAGTACCCGGTATTACTCAGTCTCACTGGGAATATTATAATCGACATTTGGCATCTTGATGTTGTTGTGTAAGAAATTTCCTCTATATAATAACAAAGTCATCTTCCCATGTAAAACGGTCTTTTTTTTTTTTAAGATTTTATTTATTTATTTGACAGACAGAGATCACAATTAGGCAGAGAGGGAGGCAGAAGAGAGAGGGGGAAGCAGGCTCCCCGCTGAGCAGAGAGCCCAATGCGGGACTCGATCCCAGGACTCTGGGATCATGACCTGAGCCAAAGGCAGAGGCTTTAACCCACTGAGCCACCCAGATGCCCCAAAACAGTCTTATCAAGTAAAATTTTCTCAATGAAATGAGTCTAGAGAAGCTGCTTAATTTTTAATTGTTGAATCTAGAATATACGAAGAGACAAATGGAATATTATTGAGATAGTAACATTTTTCTGAGTTACCTGTATTTTAATGTGTAAAATATATTTCTAAAATTAGTATCAATGATTCCAAAGTTGATATTATGTATGGCTCTAATAAACTAAATATTAACATGTTTTTATAATAACAAAATATTTCAAGGAGTTACTTTAATAGACAAAAAAATGAAATGATATTATGAATAAAACCAAATTCCCACTTCTATGTGTAGAAATAAAAGAAGTAAAGAACAAATGCATGTAAATTAATACTTTTAATAGCAGTATTAATTGCATTTATTATAAAAGCTAAAATATTTATTGCCTTGAATCATTCTAAGTAAATATTACTATTGTTGATTTTGTCAGAACTAAAATGAATTATTTTTGTGCTTATACTAAAATACTGATTATTGTAATTTATTATGTTTAAAATTTTAATGACTATTTAAAAATATTTCATTATATTTATTTGACACAGAGAGAGAGATCACAAGTAGGCAGAGAGGCAGGCAGAGAGAGAAGGTGAGGCAGGTCCCCTGCTGAGCAGAGAGCCTGATGTGGGGCTTGATCCCAGGACCCTGAGATCATGACCTGAACCGAAGGCAGAGGCTTAACCCACTGAGCCACCCAGGTGCCCTTGAATCTTGATGTTTTTAACACACTTTATTTTCTTTTCCATTTTCCATGTACAAAGTGAAAGATGTATACACACACATACATACACACATGCATATATACATATACATGCACAAAAGTGAACGATATGCATATATACATCTATGCATATTTTTTACCATATAATCATAGATATAGATCTGGGAAAAATAAAAAAATCAAATAAATTGATATTTGTTGTATTTTAAAGAACAGGTTCTTAGGTGAGATATTTTGCAGACTCATGCTCGGTAATCTCTGCTCTTTCATCATGTAAGCAAACACCCACAGATACACTTTCTTCTCAATGAGATTTTGATGTTAAAAAAATGGGTCAACACACATGCACACAAGTGGGTTAACACAGCATATCTCTAGCCTCATAAACAGTGTTATATTCTTTCTGAATTGAAAATTTAATTCTTACACCAGACAAGATTAATGTTTCTCCTTTTCTTAAGGATTATCGTGATTGCATTTGATTACATTTGGCAGCTTTCATAATAATAAAGAATTAAAATACGGATGTCTTTCTGCTGATGCAAGAAGAGATTCCTACTGTTTAACCTATACAAAATTTAAGTTCTGAAGCGAAGCTTTTAGTAACCCTCTTATCACAAATGTCATGTTTTGTAGACAACACAGCTGGAATTGAAACCCGAAGAAACGGATACAGCCGCAGGCAGCAAGAGTTGTATTTCCTCCCTGTTGTAATAGAAGACAGCAGCTATCCTGTGCAGAGCAGTACAAACACAATGACTATTCGAGTTTGTAGATGTGACTCTGATGGGACCATCCTGTCTTGTAATGTGGAAGCAATTTTTCTTCCTGTGGGACTCAGCACTGGGGCTTTGATTGCAATCCTACTGTGCATTGTCATACTCTTAGGTTGGTTTCAATATTAATCACATATTCTCTCTCTCTCTCTCTCCATCTCTCTCCATCTCCTCTCACTTGTCTCTTCACAATTTACTGTGTAAATCAGGTTTTCTTCATGAAGATGTCACATCTGGATAGAAGGAAGATGGTCTCTATTGAATGATACTTTTATTAATGCTAATTTTCTGATATCTAAATATCAGAACACAAAACTACGTTCAAGCCCTTGGGGATTTTCAACTAATAACAGCTGGTTGCCCTTGCCATAGTGAAATTTTCTGTAACAAGCATCCCACGTACAGCAATGGGTTTTTTGAAGCTTTTTTTTTTTTTTTTGAGTCATTGTACATTCCAGTAATTGTTGCTACCTAATAAGATATTATATAATCTTCAAAAATATACTACATGAACAGTAGCTCTCAAATGCCAGTTCAATAAAAGAAGAAAAGAGAAAGAAGAGGAAAGGAGTGAGAGAAAGTGAAAACACCCCCAGTTTGCTTTTTTTTTTTCCTGTTTAAACTGCCAGCCAAAAGCAGTTCTTATTCCACTTTTCTCACATCTCCTCACATCAAAATTCTAACCATTCCCACTAGAACACCATACACTGAAATATCTAGAGGCATTGCAAAGGAAAAAAGACTGAGGTAATGTATTCTGTAACATCTCTGTAAGAATTAATATAAATCTACTTTAGGGGTTTCCCTCTTCCATCAATGCTGTTCAGCTGGTTCCCTTCACTTATTAATTCACCGGCAGATTCATAAAACCAGAGAGAACTTTTCTGTTTTGACAGTCATTTCTTTAAATTCAAGTGGAACAGAGTTACATTTGGGCATCGTGGAATCCATTTATATAATGCTTCACAAATGTAGATACACACCTCTATCTTAAGATAAAAACAACAACAACAACCACCACCACCTAGGATTTAAAGCATGGAGTAAGGCATTATATCACAGTTTATGGAGAACATTCTCCAAGGGAAAAGCTCATGTTAGTTTGCAGATTGAAGTTCTAGTCCAATTTGGTTGGTATCGACATTAATTCCACACAAGTGACTCTCGTATACAGAAGAAAAGTTTCCTTTCTATCCTTATAATTTATAAGAAGTTAGTGCTGGCATCTGTTTGTGATGGTGATATGAACCTTAGAAGGGAGGATTCAGAATAACATTCTTATATCTGAAATGGAACGCCAGCAAGCGGGTGTTTAACCTCAAATCAAATGTTACTTTTTAATGTTTCTCTCCTGTCTGGGAGCCACCTGAGTCCCAGAGTATTTCCACATCCACTTAGCATGACTTGGCATGTTCTGGAGGCTCACCTTTGGCCTCTCTGGCCCTCTTACAGTGTAGTGAGTGATCTTGCTCAGGTCGGCCGCAGTATCCACAGTGTACCTGCACACTTCCAGCGGGAGCTGGCCAGGATACAGCTGGGAATGGTGGCCCTATGAGTCCTGCCATGGGGCGTACTTAAAATCCAACTATTCTTGGACTTCCTTAACCAATCTCAGACTCCTTCAGATCTTTCCATTTATCCTTAGCCATTTTCATATATTTCCTGAGATGAGGGGAAGCAAGAGTGTCTTGTGGTGTCTAGGAATCTGGTAGGGGGCCCCTAGTAGGGCCCTTCTCAGTCACAGCATTCCAAAGCCATTTTATATGCAGGACATCTCTATGAGGCTCGCAGATTCTCAGCCACTCTCTGTGTGAGCAATAATATTTTTAGTTTTTGGATTTCCCTAAGTGCTGGGAGGAGTTAAGAGGTCTAAACACCTCTTTAAGACCTGTTGTCCAGGAGCTCTACCTAGATATCCTCCCTCTTTCCAGTTGGTCAAACTTTAGTTTTGGAGGAAGAGGGAATAAATGAGCTTTCACCATCACTCAATTTTCTCTAGTTCCTAATTTTAGGATGAGAGTCTTCTAGACCCTGCTGTAGTACATCAGATACACTTTGGCTTCCAACCTATCACCACCTCTGTTCACAGGGGCTTTTATGATGAGCAAAGTTGAGCACTGATTTCATCATTTGAATCTATGCCCATTCACTTCTAGAGGCAATAAATGTTTTTTTTTTTTAAGATTTTATTTATTTGAGATAGAGTGAGAGAACATGAAAGCATTCATGCTTGAAGTAGAGGGAGGAGCAAAGGGAGAGGGAAAAGCGGACTCCTTGCTCTGCAGGGACCCTGACACGGGGCTCAATCCCAGGACCCCTAGATCATGCCCTGAGCTGAGGGCAGACATTTAACTAACTGAGCCACCCAGGTGCCTGGAAATAAACGCTTCATGATTTTTGAAACGAAGGCCCTTATACTCTACACTCTTCTTTCCTTCCTTTCTTCTTTCCTTCCATCTTTTCTTCCCTTTTTAAAATTTATTGCTTTTAATAGTTATTGTCTCATGAAATTTGGGTTTCTCTTAGAAATACAAGTAATTGTTGCAACTGGGAAATCTAGCTATGAATAATATGTGTTATCTATGGGCTCTAATATTCAAGTTTTATTATACCACCACCATACAGCTCTCTATATGCTTACAACTATTCCTTAAAAAAAATTTGTAACACACACTTTTTAACTGATACTAAAATTTTTAGATAAAACATAAATTAAATATAAGACTGTAATTGCTTGGTTTTGTGAATAATTTGGCTCAGATTTGTTAGCTACAATTTCAAAATGAAGTTGAGTAAACATAGATATGATCCTTTTTGTGTATTAAGCTTACTTGGAAAATAACATGTTGGCCAGCCCTGATGGATTTTATGGAGATACGAACAACACATTCTCAACTTGCAATTTTTGTCTTCTAGCTATAGTTGTGCTGTACGTAGCTCTGCG
Organism: Mellivora capensis; assembly: GCA_004024625.1. Lineage (NCBI taxonomy): Eukaryota > Metazoa > Chordata > Mammalia > Carnivora > Mustelidae > Mellivora > Mellivora capensis. The sequence continues at coordinate 10,602 of PISX010018722.1, read as the reverse complement.
AAGGCAGAAGAAGAAAGACACTTTAATGACCTCTAAAGAAGACATCAGAGACAACGTTATCCATTACGATGATGAAGGAGGTGGAGAGGAGGACACCCAGGCTTTTGACATTGGTGCTCTGAGACATCCAGAAGCAATTGAAGATAACAAAATTCGCAGGGATATAAAACCAGACTCTCTCTGTTTACCTCGTCAGAGACCACCGGTGGAAGATAACACAGACATACGGGATTTCATTAATCAAAGGCTACAGGAGAATGATGTGGACCCAACCGCCCCACCATACGATTCATTGGCAACATATGCATATGAAGGAAATGGCTCAGTAGCAGACTCCCTTAGCTCTATAGACTCTCTCACCACAGAAGCGGACCAGGACTACGACTATCTGACGGACTGGGGACCCCGTTTTAAAGTCTTGGCAGACATGTTTGGTGAAGAAGAGAGTTATAACCCTGATAAAGTCACTTAGGGCAAAAGTGAAGGATAAAACACAACCAAAAGAAGACATTTAAGAAAAAGAAACACAAGTAGAAATCACTCACACACACACACACACACGCACACGTGCACACGTACACACACACACACACAGCAGGCTTTATAGGACACAATCCTTTGATTATCGGGTTTCTAGCAAGTTGCTATATTTATCATATTGTCAGTTTTTTTTTTTCTGCCAACACAAGATAAATCCTATTATGTGTACTTGCTTGGTTTTGTTTTGTTATTTTGGAAACATGCTGAGACAAGCTCAGGCCTATTAAATACAATTTACTGACATGACAACTTAGAATGAAGATAGCTATGTGGCATCACGGTGGAAGAGTGTTAGATTTTTCTTAATTCCACTAAAGTGCCTATTGAAACTCTTATCATTTAAAATGGTGTGCAATACACTCTGCTGTGATGGCATTGCGGGATTCAGAGATACAGAGGACAGAAAACAGAGACACTATCTTTATGTCAAGGAGCAATAGCGACATGCTGACTTCTAATTCCTCTTGAGGAAAAGAGAAGAATACTTTCTGAACTTCATCTTCTTATATTCAGAGTTTCTTTTTTCTTTTTTAAACTGTATGCCAAAACACATTTGTTTTTCCTACCCTTTCAGAAAATTGAAATAAATGCGGTAATATCAAATTCATTATGTAAGTCCTGAATTTTAAGAGCAATGTTTGAACTTTAGTTCATATTAAAGGTGTTCAGTAAAATGTTCCTTTTTTTTTCCAAAAAAAAAAAATTTAAAAAAAGAGGAAGTTAAAAAAAATCCTTCTTGATAAAGAGAGGCCTCAGGGCTGAAACTCCACATTAAAATAAATATGGTTTTGTCTTCATACTGTGCTGGTGTGTGGAAAGTTGATTTTAACAAATCACCAGATTATGAAAGTCTTCAGTCATAGATAAAATTTTTAAGTTGTGTCTCCATGAAATTTTTTAAGGAAAAAAGTGCCATTAATTTAAACATGGGAAGAGAAATTCGTTACATAGCTTCTCAGAGTTTCTTATAAACTAGTGATTTTTTTTGTCAGCAAAGACAAAATACATATCAAATAATGCAGGATGGATTTATAGCATGTCTAAAAATATTTATTATATATTACTAAACAAATGAAAAATCAGGGATTTCAGAAAAATCAGACCAGTGACTAATTCCTAAAATAAATGCAAATGCAAAATCAGGCAGTTGATTTATTTATTGAATTAACATGGATTTCAACTTTGTAAACATTATTATAATACCATATCTCACAGTTAATTCTTTATGCGATCATCTACAAAAATTCCACTATAAAGAATTCTATACAATTCCTGTGCTCTTAAAGAAATTTTACTTTTTAATTTGATGCAGATTTCTGAGAATTGTTAGATTTTATAAGCCTACAAGTAAACTACACTCGTATACTTTACTCTCCAGTGAACTGTACAGTATCTAGAAATGTACTTAACAAAACAGATAACTATGAAGTGATATTTTCTTAATAATATAATTATACATGTGACTACTGAACTATTAAGACTATCTACAGGAAAAAAATAAAGGTTGCTTATAAGATCCATCCTGAAAATATGGTCAATACTTAGCTGTATTTATGAAATATTTATGAATATATATATATTTGCAAAATTGTAAAAGAATTCACACATGGGAAAATGGGTAGAAATATGGATAGTATAGGCAAGTTACAGTCAGTCCTATTTATTCTTAAGTCTTACTTCAAACGTATATAAGTGATAATTATACGGTGGCAATTTGGCTCTTTGCGTTTGTAGTTCACATCCCTGTTTTGGTGTCCCCTAGTTACACACTTTCCTCGTTTTCCCTACCAGAAACAAGGACTGACCTTCTTCCTCTCTGCTCCCAGATTTTATCTGTGTCTCATCTCGGAATTTCGTCAGAATATTCATGTAGTGTAATAATTCACAGCATGATATGCTTGGGGAAATACTTATGTATTTTTTAAAAAGCTGGCAATATGAAGCAACACCTGGGTTTGTCCAAGCCACACAATTTACTATGCAGTGACGCAGGACCCCTTGAAGAAGCTTAATATGCAAGATCACTTCCGGCGGACGGCGGGATTCTTGCCAGGGGCGGCTGCAATGTGTATCTCGCTCTAAGTGTTCTGGAGGCAGTCAGAGGTAGGAAGCAATGATGGTACAAAGAAAGCCTGGGAAGGGCGGGTCATTTCAAACCCCATGACTGAGATGGTAAGAAAAAGGTAAAATTAGTCTTGCTTTTGCCAAGCTAGTTAGTTTTTGTTCTGTACTTCTATCTCTTGTTTCTGCTACACTACTGCAGTAGTTAGGGCTGCCATGACAAAGTACCACAGCCTGGGGGACTTAAACAACAGAATTGTAAATTTCCTTGTGGCTCTGGAAGCTGGAAGTCCAAGATCAAGATGTCAGAAGAACTGGTTTCTTCTAAAGGCCTCTTCCTTTGGCTTGTAAATTTTCTTTCTCCTTGGCTTGTCCATTTTCTGTGTCTTCATATGGTCTTCCCTCTGTGCTAATTCCTCTTCTTTTAAGGGCACCAGTCATACTGAGCTCCCTCACATGACCTCTTGTTAACTTAATTAACTCTTGAATGCCCTATCTTTAAACACAGGCATATTATAAGGTACTGGTGATTAGAACTTCAAAGTATCAATTTAAGGGGGACATAATTCAGCTCCTAAAAGCCACACAGATGTTAACAGCAAATTAAATATATATATATATGTGTGTGTATATATACACACACAAATATATACACTTTGTTGTAAATTTTATATATATTATTTATATATTTTGTATATATAAATTTTATGTATATAAAATTTATGACAAATGAGGAAAGAAATTTGAAAAGAAATAACTTCAAATGGAAATAATTTCAGGTACAGTAGGAAATCAGAGGAGTGATATGGTGACAAGAGGTCTCTCAGTGCTCATAAATTGGAATTATTATGGGTTATCTTTTATTTTTTTTTATTTATTTATTTTTAAAGATTTTATTTGTTTATTTGACAGAGATCACAAGTAGGCAGAGAGGCAGGCAGAGAGAGAGGAGGAAGCAGGCTCCCTTCCGAGCAGAGAGCCCGATGCGGGGCTCAATCCCAGGACCCCAGGACCATGACCTGAGCAGAAGGCAGAGGCTTTAACCCACAGAGTCACTCAGGCACCCCTATGGGTTATCTTTTAGAGCATTCAACACTTGTATAATCTTTTTTAATCTTTTAAATTTTTAAATTATTTTTAATCTTTCTTTTAATTTTTAACAAACAGTTCCTGACCTTCATTCAGGAATTAAATAATACTTTGAAAAGGATTAGAAATTACATGAGGAATTTTGGCTATAATAACAATCATATAAAACTTCTGAATTACATTATAGATTTACCTTTACAGAAATATATATGCACATACTATAGGTAACATATGTATGTAATATATATGTATATTAAATGCAATCTTTGTGCTCAAAAAAGTATTAGATCAATATATGAGTGAAACAGTGTAATATACTAAAAGTAATTTAAATTGCTTTTGTAGCATATTCTATCACTAACTGGAAATGTGCTATGGGGTAAGCACCTTTGCCTCCACGTTCTATTCTCTTTGATAAAATTAGTTTGTTGCCCTTGGTGTTATCTAAGTTTCCTTCTGTAATATCTTGATGCTTAAGTTCTAGCTACAATTACAGGAAGTCTATTAAATTATTTGCATATTGATTACATAAAATTATGCAAGACATAGAGATTTTTAAGATATAATTAACAAAAATCTTTGAAATATTGATTTAACTAATTATGCATTGGCTCACCATGTACCACATATGGAGAGCCAGGAAAATATTTCCCAAGTTATAATTGTCAAAATTCTTCAGCAAAACAATGAAAGAATGCTTAAAAAGAGAAAGATCCTTAGCCAAAGAGGAAAAACAAGTGATGGGAAGAAAATATTTGAAGGACGTGTCTGTTGTTCCTTGTCTTTAAGAGGAGGATATTTTAGAAATCCTTGGCAAAGTTTTAGCAACTAATGTGCTCAAATGGGTATTTTTAAAAGCAGGTATAAAAATGCGGGGATATTTGAAGTGGGTCCCAATGTATGACTGGGTATGAAAAGAGTTACTGAGATGTCAGTAACAAGATCAGTCTGTTTCCCAAGGAAAAAAGGAGTGGGAAGGTGACAATTTTACAACCCCATTTTGAAAACTTCTCTTGCCTCCTCCCCTAATTCATAGTTTAGCTAGCTACACAATTCTCATTTGGATTAAAAATAAAATATTTTGGAGGTGTTTTCTATCATATTCTGGCATCCAAACCAGAAATGAATGTATCACTCCTTCCTTTTATGTGATATGAATTTTTTTTCATGATGACAATTCAGATTTTTTTTTTATCCTCTGTGTTATGAAATTTCACACTAATGTATCAAGATGAGTCTTTTGTCATTCTCAGGACTAGACACCCAGGGTATCCTTTCAATATAGAGCCTCAGATCCTTCAGTTCTGGGAGATTTTTTGTATTCATTCTCTGATGGGTTCCCACCCAATGTTCTCCTGTTCACTCTGTAGGATTTTTAATAATTGACTGGATGTCTTAGGGTTAAGAATTAAGTGCATTATCTTTTAACTCTCACTATCTTATATTTTTATCTCATTGTCATGATTACCTTTTCATATTTGTCTTCCAGTTCTTTTTTTTTTCTTTACTTCCAGTTCTGTTGATAAACTTCCCAGGGATATTTTTTTTCTGATTTCAGGAGCTTGGTGGTATAGTGTTGTTCTGTTCTGTCACTTTCCTGTTATTCTGCTCTTGTTTTTGAATAGTTTGTTTCTTTATTTCCTCTGATAATGTTAATTTTAGCTCTTCTTAAAAATTTTTGTAACTTTTTTTCCCTCTGAAAAGTATATATCAAATAGATGGGATAAGAGAGAGATAGACATTCATTTTAGTTTATTCTATTTTTATTCATGTCTCATTCTAGTTCTCTGCCATATTTGATATGTCCAAGTCTTAACATATGATGATAAGACAGGTTCTCTACTGTACTGCAACACTGGTTCTCTAGTCTGCAATTTTATACCTAATTTTATTAATCACCATTCCTTTAGCCTTCCAATAGTTTGCTCAAAATGCTGGTCTGCTAATAGGCAATATGCCATTCTCTCTTTTGTTGAGGGGATGCACATACACAAACACACACACAAATGAATACATGTGCATATATGGATAATTTATAAATATTTTTCTATAGTTAAAGAATATGTGTATCTCTATAGAGAAATGATATACATATTATTTATAAATATATAAGTTATATATAATATATATATTAAGTTATGTAATATATATAATATGTAATTATTATAACTTTGTCTCAGCATGAAAGGATATTACCTATGTAATGTAATCAATCATAATGACCCAAAACTTTGAAAAGAAACTGGTACTTTTTCTTATATCCGTTATTATAAAGCAGATGAATTTAGTTTATACATGTACACATACGCACAAACATATATATGTAATTACATGGTTGATAATTCCAATTTGCAGTAAGTTTTTGGACTGCCATTAAACTCCTTTACTCAAGTCCCTTATTTTTCTTAGTGTAAAGGATTTTCATAACTGTCAGACTCACAAAATTTCTCAATAGAAGTTAAACTTTCATAGGAGTTTACTTTTATTTTTTAATTGCACTTTAAAGAAATAGAAGGTAGGAGTGTCCAAACAACTTATGCAAATCCAAGAAATAGTAACCTAATGGGTGGCAAGTTCTTCAGTTGTGAAGTTTAAGTAAATCTAATCCTTCTTTTATCCTGGGGTTCTTTCCACTGTTTTTCCAACTCCTACACTGTTACATGTAATATTTCATTGGTGAATGTGATTAACACAAACTTTTGGGTATTCTGGGCCATATTACGTATCATTGTACTTCCTTATTACAAAGAAGAAAGAACCTGAATGTTGTTGATTCTCCTATCAATATCTTACTCAAGAAACAGGGTTTTAAGACACAATATTATCCAACAATACAGTAAAAACATGATACAATTGAAAATATTGATCTATCTTACTGAGAAGCAAGTAATTTAAAGCTATATCACTGTGCACCTCTTTATAAGCAACCACGTGCACATGTATGGCCTTAACTTTCCTAAACTTTTTAAACCAATTATGTCTTTTTTTCCCTTCTTTTCACCCTTGTATATCTTAACCCTTGTTATCACTTAAATTTGCAATTTCCAAATGCAATTCACTTATGCCTTCCCTAACCCTTTGTCCAGTAAATATGGTATTTGCCATGATTGAAAATTCCAATAAGTTGTCACTGAAAATTATTTGAGAATTAGTCTTCCCTTTCTCCTCTTCGGCTGTGTCAATGTTTTTAAAAATGTGATAACAATGACAGAAAATGCTGCTAATCACTGAACATATACTCTACTAAATATATGCAACAAAGATTTAATGCTCAGAGTAACTTGATGAGTTATTACATCTTTATTTTACATGAGTGTAAACTAAGCTTAGACATGTAAAGTAATTTGACTGTTTAGACACAGTTAACACGTGGTGGAAACAGGACCTTAACATCATTATCATTTCCACACTCCAGTCCTTTACCAAGGGTATATGGTACACTTCTTTCCAACCCACCTCCCTCACTTATAACTGACCATTTAACAACCTGAATTCTGTTTTTTCTTTCTACCATGCTCTTTTGAAGAACTGGTCACTTCATAATTGAAAAAACACCAGTGATACTTGTTTTCATCTTTCCAGGATATCTGTAGAGTTAAGCACACCTTCATATCTCAACTTCAAATTTCTGTTTCCATCTCTCAGTTCACCCATTTTTTCTTTAATCTTTTAATTCTTAATATGTCACTCACACAGTTGATATAAATAATCCCATATAGTTCTCCCATCTCTTTCCATGTGTTTTTTTCCATGTCTTTTTCATATCGTTGACACTGGGAGAGCTTATTACAGTAGTGATTCTCATCTTTGTATAAATAATATTCAAATAATCCTTAAATCTGTATTTATACATTTTCTCTTTTAACAAGATAAAATAGTTTTACTTGCATATATTTATTACTTTCTGAACACATACACCTGGTCTATGCATTGACTTCAGATTCATCAGATCCCAATCTAAATCTTCCTCTTTCAGAGCTTAGTATATCTTTTGTTATAATACTATGCATATAACATGTTACATATAATTATATTATATTAATAATCATTTTTATATATTACATAAATTACATATATAAAATTATTTGTTGCATTGTATTGATCTGTTTCCTCTGGGATATTCATGATCCTCATTCTGTTAAACTCTTCCTGATAGACTCTTTCATTACATCACTATTGTACTACCGAAATAACCTTTTTAAAAAATAAACTTTCAAAATCATTAAGGCAGTACAGAAAGTTCCCATGTACTTCACACCCAGCCATACTAATAACATCTTATATTACTTTAGTACCTTTGTCATAATTAGTGATAATATTTATGCCTTTTCATTAAAGCCCATGCTTTAAGATATTTAAATTTTTACCTAGTGTACTTTTCCACTCCAAGATCCCATACTTGATAGCACATTACACGTAGCTATCAAATTTCTTCAGGTTTTTCATGGCTATTATAGTTTCTCAGACATTAGGTTTGTTTTAAGAATTACCGATCAGGTATTTTGTAGAATATCCCTCAATTGGTATTCATCTGATTTTTTCCCTCAAGGTTGACCTGATTATATGGATTTTTGGGAGGAAGACCACAGAGGTAAAGTGCCACTGTCATCGCATCATATTAAAGGAACACACTATTAAATGATTAATCATTTAATCATGTTAATGTAATCTTAATTATCTGTCTGAGGTGTCTTGTCATGCCTTCACTGTAAATCACTCATTTTCCCCAAATCTCATACTGTACTCCTTGGAAGCAGGTCATTCTGTGCAACCCACAATTAAGAGAGTATCAAGTTATGCTCCATATTTTGAGGGCAAATTATCAACATAATATATTTGGAGTTTTTCTGCATAGGAGATTTGTCTATCCTTCATTTACTTATTTGACTGGGAATGCATAGCTGTATCTGATATTTTGGTTCATAATCCCATGCCTCTTTATTTATAGAACAATTTCTATATTGCTATGCCATTATATATCCTCATTACTGCTTAGTTTTTGTATGTCTTGAGCACTTTCTTAGTTTTTACCACTACAGACTTCAAGCTCATCTTGCATATTTCTAGTCCTAGATCTAGAATCTGTCCCTTCTCTGAAAACCTTGCTTTCTTTTGTTGGGAAATTATATTACAGATAAAGATCTGGATGTTAAATTGCTCCTTGCTACTGAGGTCTTTGTGTTTCTAGGACCTCTCAGATGACAGAACAACATACATGTGTGTAACAACCAGTGTGTGTGTGTAGGTAGATAAGTAGGGAGGTAGATAGATACCTCTATATCTGTCTGTACATTTATTGAGCTAAAACAGTTCATTTCATATATATACCATAATATATAATAATTATATATTACATATAAGCATTATATATAGCCCTCTCTCTCTCACTTATATGTAACTTCTTATTCCAGCACTGAAAAACCTTCTTTCTAACATTTGCTATTTATTTACTTAATTGTTCAATTCCAATATGTATGTATAGCATGTTGGAATTGTTCAATTCCAATATGTTGTATAGCATATAGCAGAATTGATAACCCATATTATCATGCAAAACATTATCAGAGTTCTTTTACCTTTAGTCTTGCAGACCCTACTCATTTCTGAAATGACTTGGGTCCCAGCCTTTTCACCTCCATCCCCTTCAATAAGTTTCTTCTATCCATTTGTTAAGATTATTTTGTCACAGTCTTCATTTAATCTTTGGATCCCCTAACCTTCTAAAACATATTTTTGTTTTTCATACATTAATGTTTACATTTTCATTATGAAGTTCAATAGATTTTGACAGCACATGGCATTTTGTATTCACCATTATAGTCCCATATAAAATAGTTTCACAAACTAAAAAAAAAAAAATTCCCTCTGTTTCAAAATGCTTAACAACTCCCTCCCTGACTCCTGGAAACCATTGTCTTTATTATAGTTTTGCCTTTTCCAGACTATCATCACATAAATGTAATCATACTGTGTGTAGCCTTTTCACACTGAGTTTTTCACTTAGTAATATGAAATTAAGGTATATCCATGTCTTTGTGTGGTATATATAAATAGCTCAATTCTTTTTATTTCTGAATATCGTTCCATTGTATGGTTGTACCAAAGTTTATCTATTACCTATTGAGGGACATTTTGGTTGCCTCAAGTTTTTTGCAATTATGAATAAAGCTGCTATAAATCTTTGTGTACAGGTGTTTCTATGAACATACATTTTCAAATCACTTGGGTAAATAGGAGCTCAGTTGTTGGACTGCAAGGTAAAACTGTTTTCCTTTGAAAAGAAACTGCCAGAGTGTTTTCCAAAGAGGCATTTTGCATTTCCCTCAGCAACAAATGAGAGCTTCTTAGCTATTCATTCTTACCAACACTGGCATTAGTTTAGATTTTAGCAATTCAATGCAGTGGCACCTCATTTTTTTTTAATTCACATTTCCTAATGATAGAGTATGTTTAGCAACTGTGTATCTTTATATGTCACGCCAACTGTATATCTTTTTTGTTAGGGTGTTTATTCAGGGTTTTTTTGGTTCAAATTTTTCATTGTTTTTATTTATTTTCCTATCCTTTGGTTTTAAGAGATATTTGTGTATTTTTAATACAAATCCTTTATGAGATATACACTTTGCAAATATTTTCTCCCAGTCTGTGGGTTGCTTTTAGTTTTCTTAACGTGTCTTTTAAAGAGCAGACACTTTTAATTTTAATAAAGTCTAAGTAATTAATTTTTTCTTTCATGTGTCATGCTTTTGTTATTATATTTCAACGTCCTCACCAAACCCAAGATCGCTTAGATTTTCTCCTATGTTTTCTTTAAAAAGTTTCATTATTCTAATTTTAGGTCTATAATCCATTTTGAGTTAATTTTCACAAATGCTATATTGTGTGTTAAGTGTATTTTATTTTTTAGCATAT
>PISX010018721.1:0-39885 GCA_004024625.1 Mellivora capensis | reverse complement strand
TAGATCTGACATATTCCCAATGTCTGTATTGATTAGGTCCCTAGCCTTTGGTACTGTCTCTTGTTCTTTTTTTTGTGGTGAGTTTTTCCGCCTTGTCATTTTTTCCAGATAAGATTATATGAAGGAGCAAATAAAATACTAAAAGGGTGGCAAAGACCCTAGTAAAATGCCCTTTAAAGAAAAAATTGAATTAACTGCAAGACTAAAGAATCATGGGGAGAAAGCCATGAATTCCGCGCATTGCTTTCTCCTCCTCTGGAGTTCCGCTGCTCTCCTTGTTAAGTGAACTTGGTTTTGGCTGGATTTCTTTTGCTCTTCCGGGGGAGGGGCCTGTTGTAGTGATTCTCAAGTGTCTTTGCCCGAAGCAGAGCTGCACTGCCCTTACCAGGGGCCGGGCTGAGTAATCCGCTCGGTTTCACTTTCGGGAGCTTTTGTTCCCTGAGCGCTTTCCGTAGAGTCCGGAGGACGGGAATGAAAATGGCGGCCTCCTAGTCTCCAGCCCGGAAGAGCTGAGATTCGGGGCTCCACTCCTCAGAGAAAAGCCCCGGCCCACTCACTTCTCCCTCGCCTCTGGCCGCGCTCCGAGCTCACCCAGCCTGCAACCGGTTCAAGGTAACCCTGAGCTGAGAGCTCACTCCTCAGCTCTGTCTCTGTAGCCGGCTTCCCGCTCCGATACCTGCTAGCTCTGCGACACTCAGACACCCTTCTGTGACCCTGCGGGACCTGGGGCCACGCTGACCCCACGTGGGTTTCACCCCGGTTTAGCCTCTGGAGGGATGTCCCTCCGTGGAGCAGACTTTTAGAAGTCCCGATTTAGTGCTCCGTTGCTCCGCCGCTTGCCGGGAGCCGGCCCCTCCCCCGCGGTCTATCCTCCCGTCGCTTTCGATTCACTTCTCCGCCAGTCCTACCTTTCAGAAAGTGGTCAATTGCCCGTTTCCAGAATTGCTGTTCTTCCTCTCTTCGATCTCCCGTTGGATTTGTAGGTGTTCGCAATGGTTTGATAAGCTATCTAGGTGATCTCCTGCTACCTGATGTCATCTCAGCTGCTACTTCTCGGCCATCTTGGCCCTTCTAGTCAGTATATGTCTTTTAGATGTTACCAATCCTTGTAATCAGTGGCTTGACAGAAAGAAAATCTGCAAACTTGTTTATTATACAACAAAGCTAAAGGCTACCTCCTCTGTTACAGAGGGAATCCTGTCTATATGTCTAACCAAGATTTTGAAAGTCTGGCATGAAAAAAACTTTTAGTGAAAGTTCTTATATCACAAGGAAATTGGCTTAAGCTTTGTTCAAATTTTTTTTTTTAATTTTTTAGAATCTCATTAGTATTCTAAATTCTGTGAGGACAGAGATACTGTCTTTTTTTTTTTTTTAAGATTTATTTACTTATTTGCCAGAGAAAGAGAGAGCGAGCACAGGAAGGCAGAGTGGCAGCAGAGGCAGAGGGAGAAGCAGGCTCCCTGCCGAGCAAGGAGCCCGATGTGGGACTCGATCCCAGGACTCTGGGATCATGACCTGAGCCGAAGGCAGCCGCTTAACCAACTGAGCCACCCAGGCGTCCCAAGAGATACTGTCTTTTTTTTGAAAATTTTACTTATTCACGTGTCCCTAGTCCAGTTCCTTGCACAGTGACATATAGAAGATGTTTAATAAATATATGTGACTGAATGAATATATAACTTCTTTAGATTTATTTTCAAAAGTTGAGTACTGCTTCAGAATTAGATTTCAACTTAACCTTGTATTATTCAACCCCTTTCCTGCATCAGGTAATTTTTAGTGGCAATCACATATATTTACCCATTAGGTTTCCCTGAAACAATGCAAGGAAGGATAATTTTCAGTGGTTCAGTGGGTTAAAGCCTCTGCCTTCAGCTCAGGTTATGATCCCAGGGTCCTGGAATAGAGCCCCACATCGGGCTCTCTGCTCAGCAGGGAGCCTGCTTTCTCCTCTCTCTCTGCCTGCTTCTCTGCCTACTTGTGATCTCTGTCTGTCAAATAAATAAATAAAATCTTTAAAAAAAAAAAAAGATTAAAAATCTGAAGCACAGCTACATTATGTGGCAACTTCAAATAATCGTAGTCAGGATACAAAGTCTTTTTTTTTTTTAAAGATTTATTTGTTTATTGTAGAGAGAGAGCATGCAGATGTGCAGGGAGGGAGGAGCAGAAGGAGAGGGAGAGAGAGAATCTCAAGCAGACTTCCAGCTGAATGTGGAGCCATTCTCAGGACCCTGGATCACAATCTGAGTTGAAATCAAGTCCCACACTTAATTGACTGAGCCACCCAGGTGCCCCAGGATGCAAAGTCATGTAAATTGATGGTACATGATCAAAACATAATGGCTTCTAAAAGGAGTTTAGAAAACTTAGAATAGGAATAGACCCATTATTTCATTTTCCCTATGAAGGAACTAATGAAGTAGTAAGACTAAGTTCAGAGTAAGTTAACAAGTGGAGAAAACCTTGATGGGTTAGGTTTTGAAGTAAAGTGACTGGCATTTTGACTTCATTGACTTCATTTTGAAATGAAGTGACTGACCCTGTGTACTGTACTTCATGGTTTGTAAGATCCCCTATCACCCAATACTCCATTAAATTTTAGATTTCAAATTATGATTTTGTCATTGCCTACGGATTTAAACAGGACACTAGAGAATCTGACTAGTCCACATAATCTTTTATTATAGTCCCAGTTATCTAACCTTACATACGAAATGAAATGAGTATCATGAGTATTTCCAACTCCAACAGAGACAGCTTGGCTGCAATGTGGTTGCTTGGCTGGAATGCTATACCTCGAATGTAGGAGAATGTCACAGTATTTAGCGAATAAATCAGGCACAGATGCATGATGGAAATACTAACATTGGAGGCAAATAAGGTAAAGGGACTCAGTGATATCATAAAAAGTATAAGAGGTACAACCAAACAACCAAATAAAACTTTATTTTTATTTTGGTCATTCTAAACATTATGTAGAATCTTACCATAAATGCCTCTCCATTTCAGGATCTGGATCCACTTCCAAAGACTATCAACAACAACAACAGTATATCTCTAGGAATTGACTGATAAGCACCTTGATTATTTTGTAGATTTAGATTTTTCCCTCAGATTGGTGAATTTCAGTGTGTTTACAATTGACACAAACAGTCGTATTTTACAACTCTTGTCCTTTTGTTGTATCAAATTTAGAATCTGTTACAGTTTTTCACATACAACAAAATACTTTTATTATATAGTTGAGTTTTTTAAAGTTCCACTTTGTACTTCCAGCTTCTGCCACTGCCTTATCGGGTAATGAGAGACACTTGTAAACTAAACAAAGTTCCCAATTTTACAACTGGTCAAAACTGAAAGATAAACAGGAAAAAAAAAAAAGACTTTTTTCCTAACTCTTTCTAGGTAATACAGAACTAACATCTCTCTTTCAAGAGAGATTCTTACTCACAAAATGGTTTGTGTTCAGGTGTGAGCAGCTCAGTACTGCTAAGTACTTCTTTTCTCTGGGCTGGTGAGGGAAGTATTTTTATGCTACTGGAAATACACTGGACTAACCTGTGAGGGTAGGGCCCATACCTCGGACTTTGAAATGGATGAAACCACCAGGCTGACAGTTAAGAGGATCAGGAGGAAAAATGAGGATACAGGGTACGTAAATATGGAATGTATTTGGGAAATAGGGCTTCAGTAGTCTTTTGTCAGAACCAATAAGAACCTGGATACTTAAAATCTGAATACTGTTGCCTCAGAAGTTTCATCTTTTACTTAACGGTAAAAGACTACTTATTTATTTTTTATTGTAATACTTTAAAAAATATTGTAAATAGCTCTTTTAGGTAGCAATGTACTAAAAATGTAAACATGCAAGCTCAATGAGAAATAACACACTGAATTTGTTACTTAAAAATATTGAAAATAAAGAAGTAACTTTCTCCAAATATATGCTGACATTTATCATTCACCATGGGCAACAAAGTGACATCACCAATCACATGGAGATCGCAAGAAACAGAAATGTTAAAGTACCAATATTAGCAGCTAATTCTTGTTAAACATTATTTAAGACAATTGTACTGAAACCAAATAAGATTTAACACATGCAGCTTTTTGAAACTGCCTATAGGGAGGGTATGACTTTTCACTGAGCTCAAATGACTATTCTAAGTAATTCTACTAATTTTGATTACAAAGTTTTCTTTATGAGTTTACAAAATAAAAAGTGATGGCTATTAATGTGTTAGATTCATGTACAGAATACTTTGGCAAATAGTTGAATGATGACATACTTATATTTATGTAATTTACATAATTAAATAGAAAATCAATTGTTTCTAATATTGGTTCAATTTTATATTTTAGAAGTTAATGCAATTAATATGATCTTCAGGTATTATTGTGATTATGTTATTGCAAAATAGTTAAATTCAACATTGAAGGTAAAATTATAATGATTATATGAATACATATTTTAGTAAAGCATATTGTTAAAGCAATTATCCTACTAAACTAAGAAACTTCCAGAGCAGAAATGTACTTGAAATTGATTGTGGTTGAACATATAATTCAAAATTGTATCAAAACAACTTTAATATTCTAATAATAAAAATTATTGGTTATAAAAGCTGATATTTGCACAAAGAACTTGATCTACAATATTTGACACAAAAATCCAAAACTAAATAATAAATAATCAGTAAAGTATCATATCATTTGTTGTTTCATAACTGTCTCTCAGATTGTAGAAAACTATGAGCATTTGTGAAACTGCTTTACTACTTCACCTAAATATATAGTGGTAGTGATCCACTTTGACCCATCCAGATTGCCTTTGAAACTTTATCATTTTAGTCTATTGGGTACATTATATTCAAATATGAGATCTAACCATTGATAATATTAGCCCTGGATTCCTTTATTTTTGAGTAATGAGTAATGAGATATCAAAATTAGTTGATTGTAGGAATGCTAATATTGCTCTCATTTAATTGTGCCATGGATTTTCAGCCAAGACTCTTGGGTCCTTATGGGCTCCAATACTATCATTTAATGGCAAGAATTTAAGAGTTTGCTATCAAATCACAGAAAGAATTAATTCACCTCTATTTTTCTCAGAAGAGTCTTCCATACATTTATATTTTAATTATTCTTCTTTACCCTCAGAAATAACTTTTAAGCATAGATCGTTTCCTTTACATACTACATTGCTCTCATTTAAAGGGAGTTTCATTCATAATCATATGAGCAATTTTCCATGACTTGGCTGGTGAACTGGATTTCCTCAACTAAAACCTCAATGATTGAGTGCTTACTTCAATGATTTTCTAATATGCTCCCTCCCTGACCAGAATACTCCAGCACATGTATATAGCTCTGAAGAACCTCAAGGACCAGCAATTATACCAATAAGAGGATGATCCAACTAAAGCATCTGGCACCTACTGATCCATAATGCTTCTTGTGTATTCATCTGGAACCACTCTGCTTAATTAGTGAAGGCTGGACTATAATCAATAATATATGAATTACAGTGCTCATCTTCTGGAAACCCTAACAAAAATTGAAGAATGCACCCTGACTCAAAAGAAACTCCAATCATCCACATCTGCTAGAATCCCAGTGCTGAGCTGGACCACAGTCCTTGATATTCCTCTTCTACAGCACATTCTCTCTCCATCTCAGAGAGACTAAATAGTGAACATTACAGGATAAATGCAACAGAGCTTTCTCTTTCATTCATTCACTTAGTCATTCTGTCTACATGTTTTTATAAAGTACCTGAAAGTGTCACTCACAGTACTAGAGCTAAAAATATCATATTAAATGAGACAGACCTGGTTCCTCCCCTCCCTGCTTAGTGAATAGAGTAAATAAACTAATAAATTCCCATAACAGAAAAGCTCAAAGAGTTCTAAGAGAGAATACAAATATCTAGATGTCCATCTGTATGTGGGTGGTGACCTACCCAACACCAAGTGATGATGGAAAGACTGTCTGACAAGGCAGTATTCAAACTTAGAAATGAAGGAAGGCATTGCTATAGGAGAAGAGTGTTCTAGCAAAGAGAGTGATCTGTGCAAAGGCCCTAGGGCTGAAAAGAATTTGGAATTTTCTGAGAACTAAAAAATTTATGTTGGGCTGACTGATGATGTGTAAGGTGAGTTTATGACAGAAGATAAGGCCAGAGAATTAGGCAAGGACCATATGAAGTAGGATCCTGTAAACAAGGGTAAGGATAATGTGATATGTAAGCAAGGAATTGATATCAAATTGTTTATATTTTTTAAATATTCCTGATTATTGTGTGGAGAGTTAATTGGAGGAAAAGCACAGACATGGAAGCAATATAGATACTTAATATCATGAGCTCATTGCAGTGGCATATTCTGTCTGTCTAATAATGGAAAAGGAAACTAATCACTCTAAAATAAAACAGAATTCTGCATTAGCATGTTTATTTACATTTCTCCTCTAGAGACATGCATGATCAGTTATGTATTTATATATAAGGTAGTGTACTAAAATTGAAAATAATTGAGCTTTCACATTTTATTTATATAAAGAAAACTTTGTCAAATATGAACATTAGAAATGCAGCTGTGTTATTTTTTCTATTGCAAAACTTTTGTAATTCAAACACATCTGATTTATATTGATTTTAAATTTAGCACAGAGAAAACACTTACATGCTCTATAACATTGTTAAGCATCACAAATAAAATTAGAACATGAATTGTCATTGTTTTTCTAAGTTGTAAATTAGATGACTCACCATGTAGGAAAAATGTCTGTATGATGGTTGGCTAGTTTATAATTTGAATTGTAAGTTAGGATGTGTTTCCTTTCACAAGATTTGTGGTCTTGCATGAGATTATGTATTCTTATCTCGAGCTCAATTAAGCAACAAAGTACTGAGTTCATTTAGTGAATAAAATTCAAGAAACAGCAGCTGGCTTTTTCCCAAATTATGGTGGTTGTATACTGTGCTGTATTTCTTTCACTTACAAAACCTTCTGTTTCATAACCTGCTCATTATAAATCATGTAGCTTCAAAGTTTATTCATTTTACATTAATACACTCCTTTGAATTGTATTTTACAAGTCCTATTTCATCCTAGAATAGAAGGGTAATAATAAACATGAGTAGTCATGAAAACTTGTTTTGCTGAAGAATGAGGTCCAGGGAAAGCTCAGAGATTTAATTAAAATAGTTATATCTACTGAGTCCTAAATCTCTAAGTTAGGTTGTCGTGAGAATGCCTAGTGTTTATATACTGCTAATTTTTCAAGAGGTCACTGACTTCTCAGAAAATTGTATATACATCTGTCCCATGGTTCTATCGGCAAATGTCTTCCTTCATGGATAGTCATCGATATTATTTCATTCCCACTCTATGCTAAGGTCATCAGGTAGGATGCTGTTGAAAACAGCAGAAACACTAGAGTTGGCCTATGACCTCAAAGATTTTTACTTTTGATAGAAATGACAACTGTTTGTACACATGCAATATCAATGCATGTGATTACTTGCTTACTAGATTTTAGGCTTGATAAAAGCAGTGGCTATGCTTTTTTGATAAATCACTGAAACCTTAGATCAAAGCTTATAAGCAACACAAAACAGAGATCTGGAAATGCTCTGAATGCTAAGGAAAAGAATTTGGAGAACATGGAGTGAAAGAATGCATGTAAAGAACACATTTTTGAAAGTATATTGTAGAAACACGTAGCCAACTAAGAAATCAGTTAATGGGGGTTCTGTTATCTAAGATCTGAAATTAGAATAAAGGATGAAAATTCTCTCCTACAGATACAAAAGCTCTTATGCAGAAGGCATTTTTCAATTCAAATCACTGTGGAACAGAAACAGTATAAAACATGCAAAAAAAGAATAGAAAAATATCGATCAATTCAGGAAGAAATTTTAAAAATTATAAAAGTATATTAACAGAACATTTTTAAGTCTCAATCACACTGAGGTAAAATTTTATGTGGATTTTCAATGAGGAAAGAAATGAAATGTTTACTAGGATCCCAAGGTAAGACATATGTGCTTAGGTCAGAAAATGTTGTAGTATACATTCTAGACTGAATTAGGACATTAATCTTTTTTCTTTTCTATGCAAATGTCTGTAC
Organism: Mellivora capensis; assembly: GCA_004024625.1. NCBI lineage: Eukaryota > Metazoa > Chordata > Mammalia > Carnivora > Mustelidae > Mellivora > Mellivora capensis. The sequence goes on along the minus strand of PISX010018721.1, from coordinate 31,743 downwards.
TTAACGAATCTCTCAAATTACTGTTCCGGTAGATATTCAGACCAAATAAATGGAAGTTTGCCACAAATATTCTTGGATCTAGAGAAAGTAATAGTATGTACCATCAGCAATATCAGCAACATTTCAGACTTCACTGAAAGTGACTTTGAACCATAGAGGTTCGTTGTTTGTTTGTTTTTTTAATTAATTTCAGTGTAACAGAATTCATTGTTTATGCACCACACCCAGTGCTCCATGCCATATGTGCCCTCCATAATACCCACCACCTGGCTCCCCCAACTTCCCACCCCCCACCCCTTCAAAACCCTCAGATTGTTTTTCAGTCTATAGTCTCTCATGGTTCATCTCCCCCCCAATTTCCCTCAACTCCCTTCTCCTCTCCATCTCCCCATGTCCTCCGTGTTATTTGTTATGCTCCACAAATAAGTGAAACCATATGATAATTGACTCCCTCTGCTTGACTTATTTCACTCAGCATAATAACCATAGAGGTTCTTGATAGTTTTGGCAGGTTGCGTGGCTGCTGGAAAGGTGGATGGGGATATGGAATTCTGGGTATGTTATAGTTGGCAAAGAGCAGTGAGAGAAGCAACCCAACTGAGTCTATCAACATGGGAAGTAATAATGATGCTGGGCTAGATTAGTCTTGAGCTGATACTTTGTGGTCAGATGCATGCTACACTAGTTTGGAATCTGGAAAGAAGAAAAGAATTTGGTTGGCTAGGTAATGCTACCCTGACCAAGTCCTAATGTCTCCTAATTACCAGTACCTGTGACTATGTGACTTTACATAGCAAAAGGGACCTTCTTGTTGTGATTAAATTAAAGATTTTGTAATTGGGAGATTATTCTGGATTATCTGGGTGGGGACAATATAATCACTATAATTCTTATAAGAGGGCCTAAGAGGGTCGTAATTAAAGTCAGAAGAGGAGATGTGATGACAAGAACAGGAATCAGAGACAGAGAAAGTGATTTGAAGATGTTACACTGCAGGCCTTGTGGATGGAAGGAGAGGACAAAAGTTGAGAAATGTGAATGGCTACTCTAAGCTGGAAAAAACAAGGAAACAGATTCTCCTTCAGAACCTCCAAAAAGAGGATGCCATGCTGACCCATTTGGGACTTCTGACCTCCAGAACTAGAAAATTTAAAAAAAAAATCTTTTTTTGTTTTGTTTTGTTTCACTGTATTATGTTAGTCACCATACAGTATAACATTTGTTTTCAATGTAGTGTTCAATGATTCATTGTTTGCCTATAACACTCAGTGTTCCATGTGAACCATCCCCTCCTTAATACCCATCATCAGGCTCACCCATTCCCCCACCCTCCCTTTCTACAACTGTTTGTTTCCCAGTGTCCACAGTCTCTCTTTGTTCATCTCCCCTTCATTTTTCCCTTCTCTTAATGTACTCTGTGCTACTCCTTGTGTTCCACAAATAAGTGAAACCATATGGTAATTGACTTTCTCTGTTTGACTTATTTCACTTAGCATAATCTTCTCCAGTCCCATCCAAGTCGATGCAAAAGTTGGGTATTCATCCTTTCTGATGGCTAAGTTATATTCTTTATCCATTTATCTGTTGAAGGGCATCATGGCTCTTTCCACATTTTGCCTATTGTGGACATTGCTGCTACGAACATTGGGGTGCATGTGGCCCCTTTTTTCACTGCATCTGTATATTTGGGTTAAATACCCAGTAGTGCAATTGCTGGGTCATAGGGTATCTCTATTTTTAATTTTTTGAGGAACTTCCACACTGTTTTCCAAGGTGGCTACACCAATTTGCATTCCCACCAACATTGTAAGAGTGTTCTCTTTTCTCCATTACTTCTCCAACATTTGTTGTTTCTTCACTTATCAATTTTTATCATTCTTACTGTTGTAACATGGTCTCTCAGTGATTTGATTTTAATCCTTTTTTTGATTTTAATTTTCCTGATGGCTAATAATGATGAACACTTTTTCATGTGTCTGTTAGCCATTTGTGTGTCTTCTTTGGAGAATTGTCTGCTCATGCCTTTTTTTGACTTGATTATTTGTTTTTTGGTTGTTGAGTTTGAAAAGTTCTTTATAGATCTTGGTTGAATATCAGCCCTTTGTCTGTAGTGTCATTTGCAAATATCTTCTCCCATTCTGTGGGTTGCCTCTTTGTTTTGTTGATTGTTTCCTTTGCTGTGCAGAAGCTTTTGATTTTAATGAAGTCCCAAAAGTTTATTTTCACTTTTGTTTCCCTAGCTTTTGGAGATATACCTTGAAAGAAGTTGCTGTGGTGATGTTGAAGAGGTTACTGCCTATGTTTTCCTCTAGGATCTTGATGGATTTGTCTCATATTGAGGTCTTTAATCCATTTAGAGTTTATCTTTGTGTATAGTGTAAGAGAATGGTCCAGTTTCATTCTTCTGTATATAGCTGTCCAATTTTTCCAGCATCATTTATTGAAGAGACTGTCTTTCTTCCATTGGATATTTTTTCCTGCTTTGTCAAAAATTAGTTGACCATAGAGTCAAGAGTCCACAAAATCTGTGTGTGTTTTTTAACCACTAAATTTGTCATAATCTGTGAACAGCCATAGTAGGAAACTAATATGGGTGAGGGAAAGAGTTTCTGTTGAATGTCTCTGGAAGACAGAAAAATCACCTTAAGCTTATTATGGCTTCAAAGGTTAACTAACATGTAAGTCTTTCTAGTTAATGGAGAGCAGGGCAGCAGAAATTGGGAAAACTTATTCTCAGCTCAGAGTAATCAGAGAGACAATGGAAGTCCATAGTCCAGTTTTAAAACATCAGATAACAGTTAATACAATAAAAGATGGAATGTGAGCTTAAAGTTGATTTGATGCTAATGGAGTTTCAAAAGCTGACTTTTGATATTTGCTATACTTCTTAAAAACTCAGGTTTTGGGGAACCTCGGTGGCTCAGTGGATTAAAGCCTCTGCCTTCAGCTCAGGTCATGATCTCAGGGTCCTGGGTTCGAGCCCCACATCGGGTTCTCTGTTCAGCAGGGAGCCTGCTTCTTCCTCTCTCTCTGCCTGCCTCTCTGCCTACTTGTGATATCTGTCTGTCAAATAAATAAATAAAATCTTAAAAAAAAAATAACTTCAGGTTTTATCTTGTTAGACTACATAGAAATCTGTGAGTAAGCAGCACATTAAATCCCAGGTTTATAAGTGGACAAATGGAAGCATGTGCAAAAGAAGTCATTTGTCCAAAGTCACAAGATGGCATCTCCTGGCTCAAAATAGAAGAATATTACTAATATAATATAACTCTTTCTAAAACTATTTTAAATTACTATATTTTTTTATAATACAATGTATATGTTGCCAGTAGTAAGCATTAAAGCGGTGTTAAATAAATGAATTATCTAATTCTAATATCTAATATCTAATATTATCTAATATCTATCTAATATCTAATATCTAAAATCTAATATCTAATAAGCATTAGCTGGAATGATTGGTAGGGGATGAGGTTTTATTACTAGTGAGTATAGTACTAAGAGAATGAGAGTTGGGTATGCTTTGAGTGACACTATTTTTACACACATGCATTCAGGGAAATATTTTTTTTTTTCTGTGTAAGTTTTCTAAAATTTAACTGTGCCAATTGTCTCAACCCATGATGTTCTCTATATTGTAGCTCTGCCAGCCCCCAGACCATTCCTGATTGCCCCCTGGAACTTCACTGAAGGTCTAAATCAGGCTGGATGCCACCCAACCCATCTGCTCATAGTCTGGCATGCCAAAGAACACAAGACATCAAGCTGTCCTGCAACTTTGCTCTCAGTATCTGCTAAAGAGCAAAAGAAGAGCCCTCTGAATTGGCATGAGGACCCGAGGTCCATGTTGGCTTGTCAACTTATGAGCAGGATAAAGGGACCAAAGCATTTTCTTTGCACATCTTGAATCATATTTATTTCAAGGATGCAAGAAAAGGCAAGGTGTGTCGAGTTTACTTCAGCATCTGAAACTGCAAAACTAATTTATTCACGTAATCAATGAATATTTATTGGCTAGACCCAATGTGAAATTCCTGAAGACATGGTCCCTGACTTCCTGTAGTTTTCAGTCTAGGCTGGGATACAGTTAATAAACAGGTGAGTGAACACATAATAATGACAATTTAGAAAAAAACAACCCAGAAGAATGTGAAGCCAGAATGGGTAGGGGTTAAGAAACTACTTCACCATGGGTGGTCAGAAAGAATTATTCTGAGAAAAATATTGAAGTTGATACCTGGAATGGAAAGAAGTGGTCAAATGTCATGGAAGATGTTTCCTACAAAGGGGCTAGCATTGGAAAAGGCCTGGAGAGGAAGGAACATGGCCTAGTACAGAACATGTGTGACTGCAGCATAGGGAGAAAGAACAAAATTAATATGAGAACAGATCAGGGAATAGGGAAGAAAGTTCTGAAGGGAATATTGGAGGAAGGGCAAATCAAGTCATATTTATTCTAAATTCGGTAGAAAGTAGTGGACAGTTTTTAAACACAATCTTCATTTAAAAAGACATGAATTTGGGGCACCTGGATGGCTCAGTTGGTTAAGCATCTGCCTTTAGCTCAGGTAGTGATCCTGGGGTCCTGGGATATAGCCCTGTATCTGGCTCACTTCTCAGCCAGAAGCTCACTTCTCTTTCTTTCTGCCCCTAGCTCATGCTTTCCCCCTCTTTCTCACATAAATAAGTAAAACCTTAAAAGACAAACAAACAAACAAAACAAACAAACAAAAATATCTTGCCACTCTACTGAATTCTAGCAATTTTGAGATGAAGTCTTTTGGATTTTCCACATAAAGTATCATGTCATCTGCAAAGAGAGAGTTTGACTTCTTTGCCAATTTGGATGCCTTTTATTTCTTTTTTTGTTGTATGATTGCTGAGACTAGGATTTTTAATACTGTGTTGAACAGCAGTGGTGGTAATGAACATCCCTGCCTTATTCCTCACCTTAGGGGAAAAACTCTTAGTTTTTCCCTATTGAGAATGATGTTCACTATTGGTTTCTTTTATGGTATTGAGGTATGGCTGTTATGATATTGAGGTATATATTCTTTATCCCTACACTGTGGAGTGTTTTAATCAAGAAAGGATGCTCTACTTTGTCAAATGCTTTTTCTGCATCTATTGAGAGGATCATATAGTTCTTGTTCTTTCTTTTATTTATGTAGTGTATCACATGGATTGATTTGTGGATGTTAAACCTATCCTGCAGCCCAAGTATAAATCCCACTTGGTTGTGGTGAATAATCCTTTTAATGTACTGCTGGAACCTAATGGTTAATATTTTGGTGAGAATTTTTGTATCCATGTTCATCAGGGATCTTGGTCTGTAATTCTTTTTGGTGTGGCCTTTGTCTGATTTGGGGATCAAGGTAATGCTGGCCTCATAAGAATTTGGAAGTTTTTCTCCCATTTTGATTTTTTGAAACAGGTTCAGAAGAATAGGTGTTAATTTCCCTGGGAAGCCATCTGGCCTGGACTCTTGTTTCTTGGGAGACTTTGGAATACTGCTTCATTTCCTTGCTGGTTATGGGTCTGTTCAAGTTTTCTATTTCTTCCTGGTTCAGTTTTGGTAGTTTATGTCTCTAGGAATGCATCCCTTTCTTCCAGATTGTCTAATTTGTTGGCATATAGTTGCTTATAATATGTTTTATAATTGCATTTCTTTAGTGTTGGTTGTGATTTCTCCTCTTTCATTCATAATTTTATTTATTTGGTTCCTTTCTCTTTTCTTTTTGCTAAGTCCGGCCAGGGGTTTATCAATCTTATTAATTTTTTCAAAGAACTAGCTCCTAGTTTCATTTATATGTTCTACTGTGCTTTTGGTTTCTATTTCATTGATTTCTGCTCTAATCTTTATTGTTTCTCTTCTCTTGCTGGGTTTAGGCTTTCTTTGCTGTTCTTTCTCCAGTTCATTTAGGTGTAGGGTTAAGTTATGTATTTGAGACTTTTCTTGTTTCTTGAGAAAGGCTTGTAGTGCTATATACTTCCCTCTTAGGACTGCGTTTGCTGCCTCCCAAAGATTTTAAATACTAATATTTTCACTTTCATTTGTTTCCATGAATTTTTTTTCAATTCTTTATTAATTTTCTGGTTGGCCCATTCATTCTTTAATAGGATGCTCTTTAGCTTCCATGTATTTGAGTTCTTTCCAACTTTCCTCTTGTGATTTCTTCCAGTTTCAAAGCATTGTGGTCCAAAAATATGCAAGGAATGATCCCAATCTTTTGGTACCAGTTGAGACCTGGTTTGTCACCCAGGATGTGATCTATTCTGGAGAATGTTCCATGTACACTTGAGAAGTATATGTATTCTGTTGCTTTGGGATGAAATGTTCTGAATATATCTGTGAAGTCCAGCTGGTTCAGTGTGTCATTCAAAGCCCTTACTTCCTTTTGATCTTCTGCTTAGAATGTCTGTCCATTGCAATGAAGGGGGTGTTACGCTCCTCTGCTATTATTGTGTTATTTTTATGTGTTTATTTGATTTTGTTATTAATTGGCTATATAATTAGCTGCTCACATGTTAGGGGTATGAATATTTACAATGGTTAGATCTTTTTGTTGGATAGAACCTTAATTATGATATAGTGTCCTTCCTCACCTCTTATTACAGTCTTTGGCTTAAAATCTAATTTGTCTGACAATAAGATCGCCACCCAGCTTTTTCTTTTTTCTTTCTTTTTCTTCTTTCTTTCTTTCTTTTTTTTTTTATGTTCATTAGCATGGTGAATGGATTTCTACCCCCACACTTTAAATCTGGATGTGTCCTTGGGTCTAAAATGAGTCTCTTGCAGACAGCATATTGATGGGTCTTGCTTTTTTTAATCCAATCTGATACCTATGTCTTTTTTTTTTTCCCATTTGAAATTACAGAAAGACCTCTTTTTTTTTTTTTTATTTTCTTTTCAGCGTAACAGAGTTCATAGTTTTACACCACACCCAGTGCTCCATGCAATGCGTGCCCTCCACAATACCCACCACCTGGCTCCCCCAACCTCCCACCCCCCTGATACCTATGTCTTTTGATTGGGGAATTTAGCCCATTTACATTCAGGATAAGTATTGAAGGGTATGAATTTAATGTCACTATACTGCCTGTAAGGTGACTATTACTATATGTTGTCCTTGTTCCTTTTTGGTCTATGTTACTTTTGGACTCTCTCTCTGCTTAAAGGAGCCCTTTTAATATTTCTTGTAGGTCTTATTTGGTGATTACAAATTCTTTTAGTTTCTGTTTTTCCTGGAAGCTTTTTAGCACTTTTTCTATTTTGAATGATATCCTAGCTGGATAAAGTATTCTTGGCTGCATATTTTTTTCTTATTTAATACTCTTGGCTGCATATTTACATCATGCCAGTCCTTTCTGGCATGCTAGGTCTCAATGGACAGGACTGCTGCCAATCTAATGTTTCTACCCTTGTAGGTGACAGACCTTTTTCCCAAACTGCTTTCAGGATTTTCACTTTGTCTCTGAGATTTGTAAGTTTTACTATTAGATGAGGGAGGATTGACCTATTTTTATTGATTTTGAGGGTAATTCTCTGTGTCTCCTGTATTTTGATGCCTGTTTCCTTCCCCAAATTAGGGAAGTTCTCTGCTATAATTTGCACCAATATACTTTCTGTCCCTCTCTCTCTTTCTTCTTCTTCTGGAATCCCAAATATGCTAATATTGTTTAGCCTTATGGTATCACTTATCTCTCAAATTCTCCCCTTGTGACATAGTATTGTTTATCTCTCTTTTTCTCAGCTTCTTTATTCCCCATCTTTTGATTTTCTATATCACTAATTCTTTTTTCTGCCTTAAATTAATGCACAGAAATCAGCTGCATTTCTATATACCATAAGGATAAACCATAAGATACCTAGGAAGAAATCTAACCAAAGAGGCAAAGGACATGTGCTCAGAAAACTATAGAACACTCATGAAACAAATTGAGGAAGACACAAAGAAATGGAAAATATTCCTTGCTCATAGATTGGAAGAACAAATATTGTTAAAATGTCTATGGCACCTAGAGCATTCTACACATTCAAAGCAATACCTATCAAAATACCATGAACTTTTTTCACAGAACTGGAATGAATAATCCTAAAATTTGTATGGAACCAGAAAAGACTCTAAATAGCCAAAAGAATGTTGAAAAAGAAAACCAAAACTGGTGGCATCACAATTCCAGACTTTAAGGTCTATTACAAAGCTGTAATCATCAAGACAGTATGCCACTGGCATAGAAACAGACACATAGAACAATGGAATAGAATAGAGAACCCAGAACAATACCCTCAGCTTAATAGTCAACGAATCTTTGATGAAACAGGAAAGACTGTCCAATGGAAAAAAGACAGTCTCTTCAACAAATGGTTTTGACGATGAATGACACTGGACCATTTCCTTACATCATACATAAAAATAGACTCAAAATGGATGAAAGACCAAAATGTGAGAAAGGTATACATCAAAATCCTTAAGCAGAACACAGGCAGCAACCTCTTTGACCTTGGCTTCAGTGACTTCTTGCTAGACATGTCTCCAAAGGCAAGGGAAGCAAAGGAAAACATAAAAATAAAAAAGAACAATTGGGCCTTCATGAAGATAAAAAGTTTGCACAACAAAGAAAACAGTCAAGAAAACCAAAAGGCAACTGACAGAATGGGAGAAGATATTTGCAAATGACATGTCATATAAAGAGCTAGTGTCCAAAATCTATAAAGAACTTATAAAACTCAACACCTAAAGAACAAATAACCAATCAAGAAACTGGCAGAAGACATGAACAAACATTTCTGCAAAGAAGACAGCCAAATGGCCAACAGACACATGAAAAATTGCTTAACATGACTCTGTATCAGGGAAATATAAGTCAAAACCACAATAAGATACCACCTCACACCCATCAGAATGACCAAAATTAACAAATCAGGAAACGGCAGATGTTGGTGAGGATGTGAAGAAAGGAGAACCCTCTTACACTGTTGGTGGGAACGCAAGTTGGTGCAGCCACTCTGGAAAACAGCATGGAGGTTTCTCAAAATTTGAAAATAGAACTACTCTACAACTCAGCAATTGCACTACTAGGTATTTACCCCAAAGATAAAAATGTAGTGATCTAAAAGGGCATCTGCACCCCAGTGTTTATAGCAGCAATTTCCTCAATAGCCAAACTATGGAAAGAGCCCCAATGTCCACTCTCAGATGAATGGATAAAGAAGAGGTGGTATGTATATACATAATGGAATATTCTGGAGCCATCAAAAAATGAAATCTTGAATATTTGCAACAACATAGATGGAACTAGAGGGTATTACACTCTGCAAAATAAGTCAACCAGAGAAAGACAATTATCATATTATCTCACTGATATGTGGAATTTGAGAAACAAGACAGAGGACCACATGGTAAGAGGAAAAAATGAAAAAAGACAATACCTGAAAGGGGGACAAACTCTTAGAGATTCTTAATCTTAGGAAACAAATGGGATTGCTGGAGGAGAGGTGGTTGGGCAACAGGGTAGCAGGGTGATGGACTTTAGGGAGGGTATGTGTTGTGGTGAGTTCTGGGTGTTGTGTAATACTGATGAATCACAGACTGTATCCCTAAAACAAATAATACTTTATACATTAATTAAAACAAAAGGGAAAAAAAAACAAAAGAGCCCCTGGGTAGTTCATTCAGTCTTTAAGCGTCTGCCTTCAGTTCAGGTCATGATCTCAGGGTCCTGGGATCAAGCCTCACATTGGGCTCCCTGCTCAGTGGGAAGCCCACTCCCCCTTCTTGTGTTCCTCCTCTTACTGTGGTCTCTCTCTGTCAAATAAATGGATAAAATCTTTAAAAAAATTACATAGGTGGAAAAAAAAAAAGATATGAGGTTCTAATTAAAATTACCAAGAATTTTGAATAGTAAATGTGGAACTTGAGGAGAAGTTGTAGAAGGGGAAACTAGCTTAGAACTTTTTTTTTTAATGTTTTTCATTCCAGGGCTTAGTGAAGTACCTAGCAATAAGCATTAAATATCTGATAAATGAGAGAAAGGAAAGATGAAAGGAAGAGAGGAAGGGAGGGAAACAGGAAGAGAGGGACGAGGATATAAAATTTTAAAAAAGGAAAGTGGAGTTATTTCCAACCACAAATAAGAAAATAAGCTTTCACATAAACGTTAAATTTGGGCAGAGGCAGAGCAATAAGACAATATATCCTAAATTATTCACTGTCATAGCAGAAGAAGAAAAAGGAGAGAATGTTAACTGATAAATGTAAGCAAAAGAAATCCCGTGTTTGTAAAAGTATTGTGGAGGGATTGAACAGGAGCTCCACAGTGAAATATGCATGTCTTGGTTTCGATATTTAATATACATTTGATATTAATGGAAGCTATTTAACCTCATTGCATATTAGTTTCACCATTTATAAAATGAGGTCAATAATAGTACCTACCTCACTGGAAGTATATGAATAATAATAGATAATAATATTTGTAAAGGGCTTAATGTAATAGTAGGCATCCAGAAAGCATTGTAATAAAAATAATGAAGATAATAATAGTAGATGCTAAACACTAGAAAATGAAGTATTTTTTCTGATACAAGAAATATTCTTTTCACAATAAAGTATGTTTAAATTCTGTCCTTAAGGCATAAAAATTCTAGGCATAATACTAATAATGCACCTTCTTTTAAATATCTTAGTTTTTGGGGCGCCTGGGTGGCTCAGTGGATTAAAGCCTCTGCCTTCAGCTCAGGTCATGATCCCAGGGTCCTGGATCTAGCCCCGCATCGGGCTCTCTGCTCAGCAGGGAGCCTGCTTCCACCTTTCTCTCTGCCTGCCTCTCTGCGTACTTGTGATCTCTGTCTGTCAAATAAATAAATAAATAAAATCTTTTAAAAAAATTTAAAAATAAAAATAAATAAATAAATATCTTAGTTTTTGATTTTTCAGCCATTCAACAAATATTTGCCAAACATTTAATAAATACCAGATACTATGTAGGACGTACCATGACCTTAAGAATCTTACAATTTGGGAAAGAAATGCATAAATAATAACTGCAACATTGGTCTACAGAATACAAATTAATGGTATTATTACTATTGTGAAGAATTGAAAGAAGTTCCAGATGCAGAGAGGAGAAACCACCTCAGTGGCAGGATCTGAGTGGTTAAATGTGAGAGGTAGGTCCTACAAGCCATGTTCACATTTTTCTTTTAACCTAAGAGAAATGGAAAGACATTAAAAGGATTTAAGAATTGATGTGACACAAGTAGGGCTGTATTTTCAAAACATAACTTTGGCTTATCTAGAATTTATATAATATTAATATTAATAATATAATATAATTATATATAAATATATATAAAATATATAAAATATAATAATATATAATATAATATTAATAAGATAATATAGAATTATCTTATCTAGAATTTTTGAAATTCTAGATAAGATAATGAAATATTAATGCTTTGAACTGGGGAGGTGGTCTTGGGGACAGACAAAAGTTAGAGGAGCAGAGTGAAGGAAAGAGTATCTGGATGAGTGATTAATAGGATGTTATTGCATTTCTTACAGAGGAGAAATGCGGAGAAAAAACAGATTGAGTACATGTTTAAATATGTTTGTTTCAGGTGCATGAGAACTATCTAGGAGGAAAGATTAAGTTAAGTACACATTTCTAGAGCTCAGGATGATGTGTGAGTAGCAGAGATAATTTAGGGACATCTCAACAGAGCTAAAAAATTGTTTTTTAAATACAAAAAAAGGAAATGGAAGGTACGCTTTGGATTAGATCTGCCACAAAGGGAATATAGGACTAAATGAAATCAGGTTCTGATTTGAGCTCTGACACCCATGAGTATCTAACGTTTTCATAGATGAAATATTAGAATAGGTGGAATGACAAAAGGACACTCAAAAAAAGCCATTATTAGAGAATGAGAAGGTGCCAGATAATGTAAATTTTTGGAAATCCAAATGAATAAAAATTTCTGAGCAGAGACGTGTGGTCACCAGAGTTAACTGCTGCTGAGAAAAACATAAAGATGATAATTGAATGGAAGTTGAAGAAATAAAGGGAATAAGTATTGGTATTTTAGACAGATAAAAGAGCATGTACAAAAGCATAATGATGTATAGTGACTGCAAGGTTTTCTGTATGATTATATCATATCAGATGATAAAATAGGACCAGCCGTGAAAAGAATAGGAAAAATCACTTGTAGACATAACAAGGAGGCTGTAGCAAGGAGAAAAAAAAACAAAAACAAAAACATAGTTTTTCTCAGTATCAAAAACGAAATTGTTGAAGTTGGGATGTGTCACAATCAGGCTTGTGTTTTAGAAAGACTATGCTGATTATTCTGACAGTATTTTGGAAAATTGTCTGCAGCAAGAAAGGGGGGAGTTCTAACCAATTTCCGCAAATCAGGTGAGTAGTAAAAAAGATATAAAATAAGTCAAATATGTAAGAAAGGGAAAGGAGGGGTCAGATTGGAAAGTTGACCTTCTGGACTCAGTGAAGGACTGGATGAGAAGAAGGAGGTACAGGAAACAGCTGTCAAGAAGGAGTGTTCATTCTTAATGTGGATATAACATCACCACCACTCACCAAGACAGGAAACCAGAGGAGAATACTCTTCATTCATTCCTTGAGCTGCCACAATGTTTACTGAGCTGCCACAATATTCCAGGCACTGGAGATACAACAGTGAATAAAACAGACAAAATTGCTAACCTATGTTTATATACGACAGGCAAGAATAGAAGTACCATTTTAGTTGTCTTAAGTTGGTAAAATAACATCTTTACTTTGGTAAAATCTCAGAATGGATAGTTCTTTAGGAGAGAGTCGGGGGACACAGGATTTGCCTTACGTGGGTCAAAATTTTACCATGCAGTATATGGAATAATTACAAAGAAGTTAACTTTAAATATATTTTTAATAGCAGATAAAATGGCCATGTATTCTGAAGCTACAACAGAAATAATAGCTGTCTTAAATATACATTGGATTCCCTTAGCCCTGACCCTGCATAAATATTCAACTGAGAGATCATGGTAAATCAGAGGTACTTCAACGTCATTCATTGCATTCATCAAAGAACTCATCACTTCATCTACAACCTCTCTCCCATTGCATTCCAGTTTCTTCTTGGTTCTTGCTACTTAGTCTCTCATTTTACTTTTAAGTCTGTCCTTAGGGCATTGTGTTGGCATTTGCTTTCTGCCTTTTACTCACAAAGCTCTCCCTCCTATATAATTTGAATCAGTTTCACCATTCCAACTTTTCCCACAGTTACAGTAGCCTGATTTTGTCATTTTAGAACCAGACCTCAAGAATTCAAAGTTTCCCTAGCCTTAACCCTTAGCTAAGGAGACTTTAGGCAAGTAGTGTCTGTATAAATCACAAAGGACATTTTCTTCTTAACTCCAACACTGGTCAAATATTTATTAGCATAGTGAGTTTCATTTGACATCCCTTAACTAAGTCATGATAAAGAGAATTTGGAAAGAAACCAAAGAGGAGTAATAAAAATGATTAACAGCTGGAGAAATGGGCCCTCGGAGAAAAGGCTAAAGGAACCAGGTTAGTAAAGCCTGGAGACATGAATGTTAGTGCTCAGGGCAGGGACTTAAACACTATAAATAGTGAAGAGGCTCTTGATAGTGATGAAGAGCAAGTGTTCTTTCCAGGAAATAGTGGTGAGGAGAGAGTTTATAGCAAGATGTTTGGCTTGAGAAAGGATGTCTTGATTTAATGGATGGTGAGGGTTAAGTCTCTTCTCTCTAGTTTCCTTGTGAGACTGTGATCATTTTCTCATTAAGGACATACATCTTTACTGACAATTCTGTCACCATTGTGTAAGTAAATGCAAAGGGGGCTATCTAGAATATTTGGAATCTCTGAAAACATATTGCAAAAGACTTTCACAGCCTGGATATCCATAAATATGCATAACATTTCACTAAATAGATGTGATTTGACAACGGGCACAGGATGAAAATATTCCAATAAAAAATAGTATTTGACTATTTAAATATATTTGCTTTAAATCATCTTGCATCTATTATTGTTTACAAAGGTTATGATGAACTTCATATCTTTAAAAATATCTCTCAAATCTTCTTAACCTTTGGGGAAAGTTCAGCTGGTATCAAATGGCAGAATGCTTGGAAGGAAGGCAATGAAGTATACCTTAAACTTGAAAGTGTGCTTTCCCATCTATGACATCATGAAACAATATTCAAACTATTTTTTTTTCTTTTTGGCTGGACCCTTGGTTTGCATTGTGGGAATTTTATTGTAGTCAGTGTCTACATTTAAAGAAAATATACCAATGTGTTTACAATCCCAAGTTCAGTTTTAGTACCATATATTAAAATCCTATGTACTATTTGTGCACATAGAAGCATAGAATAATACTAAACATTTTACTTATTGATTTTGGAAATTACTTTTTATTTATATTTGTGATGCACTGATGCCACTTTTGAACACAGAATTATCACTATTTTCAAGTGTTTCTAACAGACAAATTAATATTTTAATTTTCTGTACCAAGTATTCCTATGGGTGTAGTACATTAATTTTTGATACTGGGATATGGAATCAGAGATTACATGAATATTGAGTTCTCATATGACTCATTCCATGCTCAAATCCACTTTTATGACATTTGATGTACCAGGACAATACTTGAAGGAGGCACTATGCAAAATTAGTCACAGAAATTCTGTATGATGAGGTCATCACATCTTTTGTGGTACCTTTGCCCACATTACCACAATGTCACAAAGCTGATTTAATCCATGAAGAATGTTAGTCTAGTTGTACAAGAGCCCTGCTACTAAAGAGTTATAAAACATTAAGAAACCGTTCCCTTTAAAAATTGTAAGAAAAATGTTTATAGAATGTAATTTCATAAAACTTTCTAATGCTTAACAATATCAGATCCATGAAAAATTCTCCCCAATATTATAAAGTCCACTTTTTCTTGGATCAATTTAAATGGGAAAAGACAACAGGTATTATTTCATGTAAGAGTGTTTCAAATTCATGGCCAATATTGGTAAATGGATGTTTGGTATTTGTGTGTGTGTGTGTGTGTGTGTGTGTGTATATATATAATTGACATGGTAATAAATCCCTGATTTTTTTCAGTTGTCCTCTTTAATATGTGTGCTCAGGGGATAAGGGTAGCCCTCTTGTAAGCATTCATATTCTCTATGTCCTTTATGAACAGACTTTGAGTAAGAATTGCAAGATGAAACATAAAGGAGAAGTTAAATCCATTAAAAAATACATACTAAGTCCTTAATATATAATTATTGGGTTAGTTAATGAGAGTAATAAAATGAAAAAAGTAAAAGTACTACTACTCAGGCCTTAGAAAAGTATATACAAGTTGGGAAAAATAAACATGTACCAATTAAGTGATCAGTTACATACATTTACTGAACACTGTATGCAAAGCAATGAGACAGAGAAATCACTTTCATTTTCTTATTAAGCCCTTACAATAATATTTGAGAATATTTATTATTGTTGCCATTTTAAAGATAAAAAAATCTAAAGCTAACATTCTTAAAATCACAAAACCAATAGTTAGCAGATTTGATTTTCAAGCAAAGATTTGTGTCTAGTGCCTGGGCTCTCCTTAGAAGACTAAGTAGTCTCCCTTACTAGTTAATTAATAGAAGTCATCAGAAATTATAGAAGATGAATGGATAACTTTCCACTAACTAGATGAGTTCAACTCAAACTTAGGTTTTGTTTTCATATCTATCTAATAACAGGATGATTGTGAGGTGTTCCTGAACCTTCCTTCCATTTCTAGAATTTAGTAATTCTCCAATTCTGCGGTCCTTATATGGACTGGATTGATTGATATAGTATTTCTTCAAGAAACAAGAGCCAAGCTGATTGTTGAAGGGTGGGAAGGACTACAACAGAGAAAAAGCAATGGTTTTCCTCCATGGTTAGGGGGCAAAAAAAAAAGTTCAGAAAGAAGGGAAAGGGAAGAGGTACATGTACGTTGATCAGCATGTATTTGTTGGAGAAGATGGCAATAAAGTCAGGTAGGTAGTGCACAGTCATAATTAGTAAATGTCTGAAAGTAGAAATAAGGAGTCTTAAAATCAAGCACAAAGTGTGCAAAAGATGTTTGACATTCACGTGATGATCAATAGATATTACAGGCTTCAGAAGCAGCCTATAATAAAGTAGAGAATATTTGGGATAATTATTCCTGGTGAGAGCATGCTGAATCAAGGAGAAAATAAAGAACAAGAATGAATATAAGGCTCTTAGATTTCATGCACAAAAATTGGTGGTATCTCAGTTAATCCTCAGAATTTCCTTCCCTACATTCTAATATAGTTGCATTTGTATGTCTTGCTCAATTTTTATAACTATATATAGTGCAAAATATAATTGATCTTCCAGCTTCTGCTTCTAATGTTTTTTTTTTGTTTAACTCAGATGAAATATTTAACCCGTCTTTATTGTTTTTTTCTGTCCTTATTTACAGCTTCAGATCATTGTTAAAATTTTCAATAGTCACTTCTACTTATAATCCTGTCTTTCCTCAGCCTTCTTCACACAGCTTTGGGTATTTTATAAACTTAACCCATCCTAGTTACTGATGAAAATTTTAACCACTGCGGTATTCACAATCGCTTTCTATTAATCATGTTTCGCTCTATATCCCCACTGACAGATCCTCAAATAAACAGTTGAGATTGTAACCCTGCCTAATCATGTGACATCCTAAAAGCTATGTTATTTTAAACTGATGAAGGTTGATAGCATCATATAAGGCAAGTGAAATTTTCCTACACCAAGATCAATGGATGTTACGTCTTAACCAAAATATACATACAATTACCTTACATGCAAATACAATTGCTTGACAACCTTCTCATGTTTTAAATTTGACAATTTGGAAGTTAGATTTCACAACATTTAAGGAAAATAGTTGTTGAATGCAATTTTATATTTTACATGTATTTAAGAAAAATCTTTAATTAGCTACTAATATTTGAAATGATATCTCATTTTGCACAGCTGAATTTCATTTAGACTGTGGTTTTCATTATTTTCCTAGTTTTTTAAAGTAGGCTTTTAAAATTCTCAGATAATGACAATAGCATGTCACTCTCAATAAACTGCTCTTAAAGGAGATGAGCTTTCTCTTTCCTCTTGAGATACTCATAGCATAATGCAGAAGGTGTCAGAAATAATTAAGATGAATGACTTTCTATCCAATCAAATGAAATTTATCTTTTGGAATTTTGACATTTTTCCTATGCTGTGCCTGATTCTAATAAGAGCAAATCAAGAGTGCATCTTCTCAACAGGAGTGGAAAGAATCTTATATATAGCACTTTAGAGTAATTAGTTGGGAGAATAACGTAAGGGTTTCAAATCATTAACAGTCTCCGTGTGCCAACTGTTACACAAATGGGATAAGAACTTAATGGCCCTAAATATTGGTAATTTGATAGTCTTTAGACAAAACAAGGAGCTGACTCTTAACTATAGGGAACAAACTGATAGTAACCAGAGGGGAGGACAGTGCGGGAGGCGGGGTGGGGGTGGTGTTGGGTGAAATAAGCGAAAGGGATTAAAGAGAACAGTTAACATAATGAAAAAATAAAATAATAAGAAAATCTTAATAAATAGAATTGATGTCATTTTCATGAGCAGAAATCTAAACTCCTTGAAAAATAATGTTGAGTAACAACAGCAACAACAAAAGTTTACAATTTAAATTATGTGCTCCAACTATCTATTTGCTGGGGAGATTATACAAATCTCTAACATTTTCAGGAGGAATAACCTAGTGATTTTTAGACAATCAGTTATTATATTGAACAGATTGCTTATTATTAATATTTTATTGATTGATTAGTTTTTTGAAGATGGTTTCCTTTAAGTAGAGTTTCCTAAGATTTAGATCTAGCTCTCTCATTCATTCATTCATTCAATTGCCAAAAAAATCATTTGATACACACAGCAACATTTCTTCAAAGTGTATGTACTGGTGTGTCTTTAATATAGGATAACTGTCTTGAAGGCTACAAAGTTGTTGATTTATTTACCCATTTTCAAGATACATCACTAATGCCATCATATACTAAAAAGTTGACAATAAAATTAGAAAGTCTTGCATGTTCATTTAAGTGTTCTAAGGCTATGGTATCACTCTAATTTGATGTCATCCAGCCTTCTCCAAAGCCTAACAATATGCCCCCAAGAGGAAAATCTAAATTCTGGGAAGGGAATGTTTTCCAGCCAAGCTGTTAAGGCAGCCAAATATTCTCTGGTGTTTTGAATTTCATTCCTAATAATTTCAGGTGTCATAAGCAGAAATCACTTTTCCAGTTTCAAGGAAAAGATGTTGGATTTTTATCAGCATAGAAAACTGAATCCTATCAGAGTGTCCACCACATATAGCCAGAATTTGACATTAACACCCTTGATTTATTTTTCCCCAGATTGGTGGCACTCTTCTAAATAGTCACAAACTCATCTAACACCATTGGCCTGATAGGTAATGAGAAGAGCCTAGTCAGAGAAAACATCTAACCACAGCCCTGACAGAATAGGAAATCCATTCTTCCAGCTGCTCTCTGGGAGACACCAAGTCCTCATTTTTAGGAATGTTACAGTGTGTGAATTTGAGTCACTACTACTACACAGAGTGTATGTGATGTTAGCAGCATAACTGATAGTGATGAGTATTTTCTATTTCAGTGTTAAATGATATAAAATATCTTATGGCAGTGTAAAATCTCCTTCATAAAAAATATGTTGAATTTTGGGTGCCTGGGTGGCTCAGAAGGTTAAATGTCTTCCTTTAGCTCAGGTCATGATCCCAGGGTCCTGGGATTGAGGGCTGCATTGGGCTTCCTGCTCAGCAGGGAGTCCTCTTCTCCCTATGCTCCTTCCCCCAGTTCATGTTCTCTCTCTCTCTCTCTCTCTGTCAAAAATAAATAAATAAATAAAAACATGTTTATTTTTGTTGCTTCTGGTTGCAATAGCAAGTACTGTAACCTAATTAGTAATAGGTAAACCCCAGAGTCTGGTGTCAGACTTAAGTTTAGTGCCCACTACTAACTAGCTATATGACCTTGGGAAACATAATTATTCACTTTGCCTTGGTTAAAAAGCATCTATGTCAGAATGATGTAAACACGTGACTTAATTGTCATGAGCCTGTAAAGGGCTCTTGTACAATGCCCAATGCTTCCAAAACACTCAGCAAATCTTAGCTGTATCACCACAACATACATTAGGTCTTTGTCCTCAAAATACAGTTTTAAAGACTCTTATGCTCTAGCTTATAATTTTCCATTCTTGATATGTACAACTTCAAGTTCTTTTAGGGCAGGGAAATTTTGTTATTAAATTTGCCACAAGCATGCTACAATATAATCAAATAATCTCTTATGCTATACAGGTATGTGCAATTTATTGACAAAAACGGATTGCTCTAGAACAGCAGTCAGCACACTTTTTCTGTAACGGTCCTGATAGTAAATATACTCAGTTTGAGGAGCCATACAGTCTCTGTCACAATTAGGCAACTCTGACATTGCAATTCAAGTGTAGCCAGAGACAATGCACACATGAATGATCATGGCCACATTGAGCCTACCTACAGGCAGTCATTTGTAGACCTCGGGCTAGAAAATAACCTGAGAAATTGAATACAAATTAAATAAGATGATTCCAAAATAGTCACAATCACAAAATGAGAAAAAAAATTGCTCAAATCTTGTTTTTTCTTAAATGACTTCATTACCAACTGAACATTTTTCAGGAAATACATTTTCTGAACACATTTTAGGTATTTAAAACGGGGAGGGATTTAACACAGGAAATTAAGAGTTTGAAAAACTTTGTGAAGTGAAAGGGTAAAGGTCTACTGACTTTCCAGCAATCTAGAAAGGATAAAATCATATAAAATAAGTGTCAAATCAACTGCCTAAATTATCTAAGCACCTGACTACAGGAGGACTTCTGGGAGCCAATGGCACACCCTCTTGCTCACCATCTGCAGAAATGTGCATACCTGGCACTGTTACAACTGTTGCTCTGCTACTTCTTGTTACTGCCCTCCAGGTCTTTTTCTTTTTTTTTCCTTCACATAGGTCAAGTTTTATTAATAGAAATCTGAAGAATTGGTAAAAACTCTAGTTATGTTTCTTTTGTGTTGGAGTTTAGCTTTTGAAGGAGGCCAAAGGTAAAGAAACAAACCAAATTTTTTAAAAAGGTCAGTGAAATACCACTTCCTCTAACATTATAAGCATCCCCTCAATCCAATATAACTTTATTTTCTTTTTTTCATTTTCTTTTCTTTTATTTCTTTTCAGTGTTCCAGAATTCATTGTTTATGCGCCACACCCAGTGTTCCATGCAATACGTGTGCCCTCCATAATACTCACCACCAGGATCACCCAGCCCCCTACTGCCCTTCCCTCCCAAACCCTCAGTTTGTTTCTCAGAGTCCACAGTCCTTCGTGCTTCATCTCCCCCTCTGATTTTCCCCAACTTACTTCTCCTCTCCATCTCCCAATCTCCTCTGTGTTATTCCTTATGCTCCACAAGTAAGCAAAACCATATGATAATTGATTCTCTCTGCTTGACTTATTTCACTAGCATAATCTCTTCCAGTCCCATCCATGTTGATACAAAAGTTGGGTATTCAACTTTTCTGATGGAGGCATAATACTCCGTAGTATATATGGACCACATCTTCTTTATCCATTCATCGGTTGGAGGGCATCTTGGTTCTTTCCACAGTCTGGTGACTGTGGCCATTGTTGCTCTGAACATTGGGGTACAGATGGTCCTTCTTTTCACTATATCAGTATCTTTGGGGTAAATACCCAGTAGTGCAATAGCAGGGGCATAGGGAATCTCTATTTTTAATTTCTTAAGGAATCTCCACACTGTTTTCCAAAGTGGCTGAACCAACTTGCTTTCCCACCAACAGTGTAAGAGGGTTCCCCTTTCTCCACCTCCTCTCCAACACATGCTGTTTACTGCTTTGTTAATTTTGGCCATTCTAACTGGTGTAAGGTGGTATTTCAATGTGGTTTTGATTTGAATCTCCCTGACTGCTGTCCAAGTCTTAAAGAAAAAGCCTTTCATTGGTAAAATCTAAACCAGATAGCCACTGCTAAAAGAGTTAGGAAAATATAGTTCTTATGATTCTTACTCCTCATAATCAGCAGAGAAGATTTTTAGAAGAATAAAAATGTTGCAGGGTAGGAATAGGTAATAGCTAGCTCAGTATTATCCATGGGTAAAATGAAGACAATGGATCTTTTAAGTTAATATATGCTTTGGTATTGATAAGATAATGGCTTCAGAGTTTGAAACTGGAATGTGTAAGTATTAAAATCACTTCAAGTTAGATAATAAGATAAAATTTAGCTAAGGATAATACATTTTTACTGCAAGCAAGGAATATATTTTTCACCACCAAGTGGGAAAAAAATCATTTTTTTTACATTTAAAATGTCCATGATTACTAGGAAAGTGGACAAAAATCTTTAAATGAATTACCTCACATTCTTGACAAAAAGAGAGTTTTCTAAAGGAAGAAGAAAAAAAAAACATAGATTAAGAGATCAATATATTCAAGAGTGTTTTGGGGGTGGAGAAAGATGTAGAATTAGTAGTTTTTTTGGAGATGATCCCAGGAAATGAAAGAGCTGGGAAAGTGAGTCAGAGGAGGATGAATATATAATATAAGAGTACATTTTCACTTTCCCTGCTGTGGGCAATGGAGTAGGACTCTGCCAGAATATCCTAAAATGTACAGTGTGTTTTGCAGAATTGTCTACTTGAAAGGTTAAGCAATCCATCAGCTCTCCTCTCCCACTGGTTTAAGGTACCCCCAAGAAGACTAACTTCAGAATCCTCAGGCTGAGGTGCGTCTCGGCCACATAGGCTCCCATGGCCTTGGGAAAGAAGGATCAGAGGCAGAATGATACTCTGCCTGAGGTGTCATGCTGAAAGTTCAAGGTTAGCCTAACTTGTGCAGAACTGTTCACCATCTAGCTATTGTTGAAATCAGAGGTGAACCAAGGAGATTTGGCTAAGAGAAATAGTGTAGACTGCTACCATTTATTCCTTGCACAGCTCTAATTCACTCATGGGGAATTCTTACTGTACACACTTCAGGTAGCACTTTGGAGTCCTCCTTTGATGGTGTCTTCTTCAATTATCAATTTCTGGATCTAAAGATCCACTCAGACCTGGGAATTGGCTAAGGAATTGCAATTTTATACTGTGGCATCTCAGACATTAGTTAATTTTTGTTAATTATTAAGAAGTAATATCTTAGTATAGTTTAAATTTTATTTTTTTTATTCTGAGTAGAATCCAGAATATCTTTATATGTTTAAAGGCTAATTTTTTTTTTTACCTGCCTCTGTGAATCATTCATTCATGATTTTTACTTTTTTTTTTCTTTTTTAAATCAGGCTTCTGGATGCTTTCTGCCACCAAATTATAAAGATTCTTTTTTATGTTAGAGAGATTACCACTTTGTGATCTATATGCAAATGTATTCTCTTACTTTGTCACTTTCCTTTTCGTCTTGTTTATGGTGTTGCTGCAATACAGACACTTAAAAATATAATTAAATTGCCAATCTTTTTTTTTTCATTGCATTTGGATTTTGAGACAGCTTTAGAAGCTTTCCCAATAGATTCATTAATATTGTTCACTTGACCTAAGATTAGTTAAAGCCTATTTTTAATGTATTCTGTCAATTTCTCACTGTATTTTCTATAGCATCTGTTTATAGGAAACATTCCTTTTTATTTGGCTTATAGATCTTCAAAAATATTATATATTCACTGTAAAGTATGACCTTTCACCTTGGAAAATGTCTTTCTCTTTCTTCTTTCATTCATTTTGGCCTCAATTCTATCTTGTCTGATAGTAAGATCACAATTTGTGTCTTTGTACTGTGTCCATTTGCCTGGATACCTTCACGTACAGACCAGCATGTCTAGCCAGGATTCCTGTAATAATATCATAACTGATCCTTCATGCACCACCCTTTGCACCTACCATTTATTCTCAACATAGCGGCTGGGGCAATCAATATAAACATTAAGTCATAGGGTATCATTTCTCTGTTCCAAGGTTTGCAGTGACTCCCTATGTCATTCAGAGTAAAATTAAAATTCCTTTAAATGACTTGGAGTGTCCTAGGTACTCTTGACTCCAATGCCTCTCTGGCACCCTCTTTTACCCTTTGGTCCTCCTACTACATTCACACCAGCCACCTTAATGTTCTTTGAATTTCCCAGTCACACTCTCAACTCACAGTCTTTTTAACAGCTATTCCTTCCAGCTGAGACATTTCTCAAACAGCTAAATAGATAAATTCCTTGAAGTCATCAGGTCTTTTCCAAATATGAACTTAGAATCCTTCCCTGGTCATTTCATTTAAAATTGCAGTATAACCCCAATCTGTTTTACACTACTCTCTATGTTTACTCATTTATTATATTTATGGTTAGTGTGTCTTTTCCTACTAGAATGATAGCACCAGACGACAAGGATCCTGCATAGTTTATTCACTGATGTATACTAAGATTCTAGACCGATGCCAGCACATAGTAGGGCCTTAATAAATATGTGTTGAATGAAGGCTTTTGACTTTCTCTCTCTAATCTTGAATTATAGGGATATATGCTCTGAAAAAATGTTAGAGTGATCTTTCAAAGTATAATGCAACCACACTATATCCTTTGCTTACAGCCTTTTAGTGACTTCCCATCACACTTAAAATGAAACTTAAACTCCCATCATGTGAGGAGCAAGGCTTTTCCTGCTTTATTCCCAGACACTGAAATCTTTCACAATTCCCATCTCATATTGTGAATTCTAGCTATGATAAATCACTTGCATTTCCTCAAATATGCTATGTTTGCTCACAACTCTGTGTCCCTGCCCTTAGGTATGGTGGCTATATAATATATTGTCCAAACCAGGGCACTTCTGAGAGTTAAAGTGGATGTTATTAATAATTGTAAATGGGACTGTCCCAGACAAACAAGAATGAATGGCCAGTCACTTTATCCTTAGGCTGTCTGCCTGTAATGTCCTTCCTAATTCCTTTGCCTGATTCTGTCAAAATATCTTTCATGTTTTAGTCCCAATACCACATCTTCATGTCAGCTTTTTCATCTCCCTGCTCTAAACCAGACAACCTTCCTCCTACCTGGTAATACCCCCAATCTTGCCCTATCCTAATCACCATATTTCTCTGGCTGCCGCAGACTGGGAGAGTGTGCTCCTTGAAGGCAACAACCACATTACTTATGCTTCTATCCCTGACACTAGATACATTGTATAGCCTATAATGGATAACAGTGGCATAATACTGTGATACGGTAAGCTTAGGAGTTAAGTTTTTGGGCTGCATAGCCAAACTAGTGGGCTTAGATCATGGCTTTATCAGGGCACCTGGGTGGCTCAGTCTGTTAAACATCTACCTTCAGCTTAGGTTATGATCTCTGGGATGGAGCCCCACATCTGGCTCCCTGCTCAACAGGAAATCTGCTTCTCCCTCTGCCCTTGCTCATGTGTGCACACACATACACTCTCTCTCTCAAATAAAGAAATAAAATCTTTAGAAAAATAAATCATGGTTATCAAATACTAGCAGTGTGATCTTAGGTAAAGTCTGCTCACAAAATGGTTATATAGATCAAATGAGTTAATACTGAAATGAATAGTTGGAATAAAGTAAGAACTTAGTAAATCTTAAATATTTCAGCAGTATTCCAATAAAAAAATTACTGAATGAATAACTAGTTTGCTAGAATAAACACTAACAATACTAATTCTATAACCAGTACTCACCCTGGATTAAGGCATAAAAACAGTTACACATAATATTTCATTTGATCTCTTTCCCCATGAAACTCATTCAGGAAAAAAATAGTTTTAGCATTCTCAGTTTATAGTGAGGAAACTCATCCAAAGGGTTGAGGGGCACCCTGGGTGGCTCAGCTGGTTAAGCATCTGACTCTTAATATCAGCTCAGGTCATGATCTCAGAGTCCTGAGAGTGAGCCCCATGGTCAGGCTTCTTGCTCAGCCAAGGACTCTGCTTGAGATTCTCTCTCTCCCTCTCCCACTGTCCCTCCCCACCTGCCTTCACACTCACTTGCTCATTTGCTCTCTCTCTCTCAAATAAATAAATCTTAAAAAAAAAAAAGTTGAATGGTTTGCACAGAAATTGGGAGTTACTATGTCAATTAGCTGAAACACAACTGTCTATCTCCATGCCTACCCTATGTGAACTCCTGCTTCAAATATATCTTCCCCTCTTCACCTACCAATTTCCACAATGCTTCCAGATAAGATTTCACCTCATCCAGGAACTCTCTCCAGTCTGCTTCTACTGTTTCTCCAGTCAGGGCTCATGACCCTCCCGAGGGCAACAGATTGTTGGCATTATTCTGCATCACATTCTGCTGGTCTCCCTGTTTACCTGTTGTCTCCTGTCACAACTGTGATTCTCTCCAGGCCAGCAATTGTGTCTTACAGACCATGCTTCTAGAAGCTAAAAGAGGAGATCACTGCTATGCTTCCTATAAAGCAGTTGCTCAAAAATATTCATCAATATTAAACAAAACTCTGATCCGATATTCTTTCTGATACTTAAAGTGGCTGTTTAAAATCAGTTTTAAGAGATTTTGCCACAAGAAATACTTTGCAGTGTAGACTTCTCCCTTCTTTTTATAAATATTTTACCTATCTATATCTATCTATCTGTCTATCATCTATCTATTTTTTTATTTATTTTAGAGAGCACTTGCTGAACAGGGGAAGGACAGAGGGAGGAGAGGGAGAATTCGAAGTAGATTCTGTGCTGAGCATGAGTTAGAGTAAAACAGGGTTCAGTCTTCTGTCCCTGAGGTCATGACCTGAGCTGAAATAAAGAGTTTGATTTTTTTTAAAGATTTTATTTATTTTTAAGATTTTATTTATAGAGATAATGACAGAGATAGCAGGAGAGAGCATGACAGGGGAGGAGAGGGAAAAGCAGACTCTCTGCTGATCATAGAACCCTTTGTGGTGGCTTGATCCCAGGAACAGGAATCATGACCTGAGTGGAAGGCAGAAGCTTAACTGACTGAGCCACCGAGGTCCCCTTTCGCCCCTCTTTTTGATATAGTAATAAGTCATTTCTGCATTCAAAAGTAAGACAGGGGTGCCTGGGTGGCCCAGTCATTAAGTGCCTGCCTTCAGCTCAGGTCATGATCCCAGAGTCCTGGGATCAAGCCCCTCATCGTGCTCCCTCCTCCACGGGAAGCCTGCTTCTCCCTCTCCCACACCCCCTCCCTGTGTTCCCTCTCTCACTGTGTCTCTCTCCAGAGACAAATAAATAAATAAAATCTTAAAAAAAAAGTAAGACAATAAAATTTTAGCACCTTTTGAATAAATGCTGAACGACACACACACAAACACTCCTTCTAACCTAACCATTCATCATAAACCAGTTAAAGGGAGTGATTGTGTTACTCAGGAATAAAAATTCCCCCCCAGAGTGTGGATACTAACTGAACTATAGACATAGGTTTTCAGGGGCAAAGCGAAATGGGTAGAGCAAGAGCTGTCTCCATGTTGGTATATTAAATCTTTGACGGTTTCTTAGAGGTAAACATATTTGTTCTGGGGAAATGTGCTTTCCTATAGCCCAGTTGTCTGGGTTAATGGGATGGTGTGTTGCTAAAGAACTCCATTGTATTACTATCCTTTGAAGAGTTAGACCTCCAGGGTTTTTCCCATACAAAATAATATAAAGCACCAGCACCAGCAATAGAGACCAGCCAGTTTAGACCTTAAACCATATTCCTGGTAATACCTGTCCAACATACAAAGAGGATATGATAGTCTCTGGGAAATAAAGATAGTATACTATATGGATTTAAAAAAATAGAATATTTGCATGTAACTACCATAACGTAATTTTGAGGCAATTGTGAAACTGGTCTGTGAGTGTTGATGTACTCTGTTGTAAGTCCAAAAAGAACTTGTGTGTGTGTGTTTTAAGATTTTATTTATTTATTTGACAGAGAGAAATCACAAGTAGGCAGAAAAGCAGGCAGAGAGAAAGGGGGAAGCAGGTTCCCTGCCGAGCAGAGAGCCCAATGGAGGGCTCGATCCCAGGAACCTGAGACCATGACCTGAGCCGAAGACAGAGGCTTAACCCACTGAGCCACCCAGGTGCCCCCAAAAAGAACTTATTGAAGCTTATTTTTTTTAAACTATTTTTCAGAGTTTCTATTTTGAATTAACATTTGTTATATCATTTCAAAAAAAGTCACAAAATGGAAAAATATGGGCTAAAACAAAGAATTTTGGATTTCAATAAAGAAACTTTCATCTAAAGGATTATATTGGCATTTATTAAATGTTCTGCTCCAAGTACTGTGCTAAGCACATCGCATGTATATTTTTCCATTTTTGGCTTACAATAGCCTTATGGGCTAAGTGGGCTAAGTACTGTTATAATTCTCATTTTACATAGGAAGAAAATATACTTAGACCATCTCCAAATTGTGTACCTACAAAACTTTAGATCTAAATAATAGAAAATATAAAAAATAAAAATTGCAATGCATATATATCCATTTTTCTCAGTAAAGTCACCAAATGTTATATAAAAGGGATTATTAGAATGAAATATATAGTTGTGTTATTCCTGTTTTCTTATTTATATAAGGAAAGCATTTATTTTCTATATAGCAAATTACAAAATAAATCCCTCTTCAAATTATTATGTATAAATGACTCACTCATATAGTTTTGCTCAACAAAATTGTATTTTATTATATAATCTCCTAAAAGCTAGTATTGAATACATTTGATTTTTTTTCTTTTCAAAGACATTGCTTTGATCCTGATATGATTAGTAAAAATAATTTCTATTCCAAGACTTTTAAAAGCTAACTTAAATTTTGTCTCTACTTTTACAGTATAGAACATATGAATTACTAAAAGTAAAGTTATCATTTTAATATATTTATTCTCACTAATATTTTTAAGTGGTCCAGCTAATATTCTCACTATATATGCACAACTCTATTTGCAAGATCTTTCAAAATGAGCACAGACCTCAAAATACCATTAAAATATTTGACCCCAGCTCACATGGAATTTGAATCTGCTCAGATAATGACATATGGGCTGTTGCCAGCAGATACAGAAGACCGTGGTAATAACCTTTGCTGAGTGCCATGACCATTATTGCTAGA
The DNA here is from genome assembly GCA_004024625.1 of Mellivora capensis. Taxonomy (NCBI): domain Eukaryota; kingdom Metazoa; phylum Chordata; class Mammalia; order Carnivora; family Mustelidae; genus Mellivora; species Mellivora capensis. The sequence continues at coordinate 3,440 of PISX010018721.1, read as the reverse complement.
AAGAACTAAGTTTTCTTGCACCTTGGTGAGTTAAAATGCTTCTAAAATGTAGTTTGGATTTGACATCAAACTGCCCTTTCTTATATGGATTCAAATTACTTGGAGAGTCTTCCTAGGGCAGCAAATAAACCTCATAATTTCCTCCAAGGTGGTTTGCTGTGGTTCTCTCTAGCTTTCCCCCCCTCCCCCCACATCTCCATTAATATTGTGAACAAGTTTGGGTCTTCCAGGAAAGGAGAAAATTACATTCTAACATCACTGTGTCCTCCATCTCTGTATCTCCAGTCTTGTATTTCTTATATTTCAACAATTTGATCTTTCAATGATATGTAGAAAGTGTAATTTAATTTGCAAAATCCAAAGCATTGTCATGGCTTTATAAATCCATCAGAATTGCAAGACTAATGCTGTGGTCAACAATTCCCAACAATTAGAAAGAGAAAGCATAAAGAGGAAAACAAACTCCTTCCTCCAGAACAGGAAAGGAGAGAAGAGAGGAAACCCTGTTTAATGTGGCTCTTGATTCTTACGTGCTGTGATTTAGGTACGAATGTATTAAATATTGTTGAAGTTATCTAGAAATGACATATTTTAAAACCTGTGAATATCAATAGCTAACATGCTTTAAGAAATTTCACAAAAGCATCAATAGAAATTATGTAAAACTTAATTAAATTGATAAAACATATTTGTTTTTTTCTCCAAGCATATGTGTGTGCCGTTACGTTAGGAAACATTTAAACCTGTCAAGCTTTATGTGTGTGTGGGCATGTGTGTGTGTAATTTTTGATTCGTTTTACTTTAAAGGTCTATCTCTGGTCATTGTTGAACAACTAGGTGGTTATATTGATTATTATTTCTTACTTGAGAGAGTGATTTTTTTAAAGGTTCCATCTTCTACTCAGTTTCCCATTTTTCAGGGATTAAACTTATTTGAGCATATTTAAGTGTATACAAAATGCAAAATCCCCATAAAACAAGTTATTGCATTTGTATTTGACAGTAATAATATCTGTCATAAAAAAAATATCTGTCATGCTGAAACTGACTTTCTAACTGTGTCTGCACACACTGCCAGCTTAAATGCTTTATTTTTCACTCATCTGTTAAGGCAAATAATTGTTCAAGTCTATTAACTGGCTTTTAAAAATTGACCATTGGGTTATTGAAATGTTCAATTGCTGAGAAAATTTAGTAAGAACATTTTTGTGGTATTGCTATGCAGTATGATATACAGCATAATTAATTCAGTAGAAAAAAACTGAAATGAAATGAGGGGTGAATTTATCCAGCCAGAAAATGGCAACTGTATAGAAAAAAAAATGATTTTTTTCTTATGAAATGTAGCCTCCCTAAAGTGAAAGTTTCAAGTATTGCATTGACTTTACAAATATTAATTACTATTATATTCATATTATTATGATAATCATATTTATTAGTAACCCATAGAATAATCGCTTTAATAAAAGAAGTCTTAAGTTAAGGAAAAATCTATAATCCAGATCAAAGGTGAGAGGTTGTGGGTGGAAGAGGCTCTCATGGGACTCAACATTGTAGGGGGTTTCTTAATTTTCAGACACAACTGCACAAAACTCCAAAAAATTACAATTTTAAAAGCACTACATGTGAGGCAATGTTATTGACCACTGATGTGATTACTCTTATTTTAAATGTTAAATGTTAAAATTTTTAATGCAGACTCCCTCTAGCTTGATGTGATATTCTAAATACCCTGTACCTTTCCAGTGAAACATATTTAAAATAGATAGTTTAAATATAGTTTTATAATCATCCTTAATTTATTTATCCATCAGGAACTAATTACCTCTTTAACTAGAATTAAAACATTTTAAGTGTGAAAACCTAAATAAATTTGAATTGTGAAACGCAAACTGTATGTAAACTTTTTATAGAAACTTGGATGTGAGGGCAATCTGGCTGCGACATCTGTCACCCCATTGATCGCCAGGGTTGATTCGGCTGATCTGGCTGGCTAGGCGGGTGTCCCCTTCCTCCCTCACCGCTCCATGTGCATCCCTCCCGAAGCTGCGCGCTCGGTCGCAGAGGACGACCTTCCCCGATAGAGGAGAGGACCGTTCTTCGGTCAAGGGTATACCAGCAGCTGCGCTCCCCTGCTAGAACCTCCAAACAAGCTCTCAAGGTCCATTTGTAGGAGAACGTAGGGTAGTCAAGCTTCCAAGACTCCAGACACATCCAAATGAGGCGCTGCACGTGGCAGTCTGCCTTTCAAGAAAAAAAAAAAGAAAAGAAACTTAATGTAGGGGTACGTGGGTGGCTCAGTGGGTTAAGCCTCTGCCTTCGGTTAAAGTCATGATCTCAGGGGCCTGGGATCAAGTCCCAGAGCCTGCTTCCTCCTCTCTCTCTGCCTGCCTCTCTGTCTACTTGTGATCTCTCTGTCAAATAAATAAACAAAATCTTAAAAAAAAAAAAAAAAAAGAAAATGTAAAAAATTCACATTTCTATTGTTTACAGAAAACTGCAATGCAGATAATTCACATATAGAAAGATATCACCTTTTTGAAACATGATATTGAGATCACTGGCATAAATCTAAAAATATTACAAGTCAATAACTGACTGGCATGTAACAGGAAGAGACAATTTCATGGTATGATATTTCTTTGACCATATCTTTGCAGAAGAACTCCATAAATATAAAATGTTAACTTTTCTTTCTTTCCTTTTTTTTTTTTTTTAAGATTGGATACACGAATCTTTTATTGAGTTTTTGATGAGCACCTACCATGTATTAACCACAATGCTAGACTCTGAGAACATAATAGTGAATCAATTAGGTATGATCCTTATTCTCATGAAGCTTGTTTTTTTTTTCTTTTTTGAGGATTTTTTTTTTATTCTTTTCAGCGTAACAGAATTCATAGTTTTACACCACACCCAGTGCTCCATGCAATGCGTGCCCTCCAAAATACCCACCACCAGGCTCCCCCAACCTCCCACCCCCCGCCCCTTCAAAACCCTCAGGTTATTTTTCAGAGTCCATAGTCTCTCATGGTTCATTTCCCCCCCAATATCCCTCAACAACCTTCTCCTCTCCATCTCCCCATGTCCTCCGTGTTATTTGTTATGCTCCGCAAATAAGTGAAACCATATGATAATTGACTCTCTCTGCTTGACTTATTTCACTCAGCATAATCTCTTCCAGTCCCGTCCATGTTGCTACAAAAGTCGGGTATTCATTCTTTCTGATGGAGGCATAAAATCCATAGTGTATATGGACCACATCTTCTTTATCCATTCGTCTGTTGAAGGGCATCTTGGTTCTTTCCACAGTTTGGCGACCGTGGCCATTGCTGCTATAAACATTGGGGTACAGATGGCCCTTCTTTTCACCACATCTGTATCTTTGGGGTAAATACCCAGTAGCGCAATTGCAGAGTCATAGGGAAGCTCTATTTTTA
>PISX010018720.1:0-33006 GCA_004024625.1 Mellivora capensis | reverse complement strand
TTTTTCTCTTAAAAAAAAAAATCATAGCATTTACCTTGCTGGGTTCTAATGTATGTACATACTACATCCATATCTTGTAACAGTGAAGTTGCAGGATACAAAATCGATTAACAATGAACTTCCAGAAAGAGAAATTAAGAAAAAAAACAACCCCACTTACAATTGCATCAAAAAAGAATAAAATACCTAGGGCTAAATTTAGCAGAGAAAATGAAACAGACTTGTATGCTGACACTATAAGACATGGTGAAAGAAATGAAAGGCGTAACAATCTGCAGACTGAAAGCAATCCTATCAAAATCCCAATGGCATGTTTCAAACACAAAGGACAAGCAACTCCAAAATTGTGTAAGAACTATAAGAGATCCCAGTGTACTGCCAAAGTAATCCTGAGAAAGAGTAACAAAGCCGGAGACAGCACATTTCCTGATTTCAAGCTGTCCTACAAAGCCACAGTAACCCAAACAGCATAGTACTAGCAGAAAAACAGACAAATAGATCAGTGGGACAGAACAAAGGGCCCGGAAATGGGCCCACGCAGATGTGGTCAATTTACAACAAAGGAGCCAGGGATATTCAACAGAGAAAAGACGATCTCTCCAATAAAGGATGTTGGGGAACCTGGACCACTATCTTACATCATACACAAAAAACAGCTCAAAATTGAAGGCTTGAACGTAAGCCCTGAAAACATAAAAACACAGAGGGTAATAAGCTCCTGGACATTGGTCTTGGCAATGTCCTTTATGGATTTGCCACCAAAAACAAAGGCAACAAAAGCAAAAATAAAAAAGTGGGACCACACCAAACTAAAAAGTTTCTGTAGAGCAAAGGAAATCAAACAAAATGAAAAGGCAACCTACTAAATGGGAGCAAATATTTGCAAATCATCTCTCCGGATAAGGGGGTAATATCCAAAATACATAAAGAATTTACACAAGAGCAAAAACAACTACCACATTCCATTTAAAAATGGGCAGAGGAACTGAATAGACATTTTCCCAAAGAAGACATCTAAATGTCCAACAGACACAGGAAAAGGCACTCGGTATCACTAATCATCAGGGAAATGCAAATCAGCACAATGAGATAGTACCTCACATCTGTTAGAAGAATTATCTACACTTCCATGTTCACTGTAATGTTAGTCATAATAGCCAAGACACAAAAATGACCCATGTGTCTGTCAAGAGATGAATGGATGAAGATGTGGAATATACATCAAATGGAATATTATTCAGCTAGGACAGAAAAGGAAATCCTGCCATTTGTGACAACATGGGCAGACCTCGAGGGCATTATGCTAAGTGACATAAGCCAGACAGAGAAAAACAAATGCTGGAGGAGATCACTTATTGGTGTCTGAACCAAACACAAACAGGCAAACTCACATAGTAAAAAAAGGGTTGCCAGAGGCTGAGGGGTAGGATAAATAAGGAAAAGTTGATAAAAGGGTCCCAACCTTCAGCTCTATGACGAATACATAGATGAACACATGATGAAACATGGTGACTACAGTTCATAACACTGTTTATAAAACTGAAATTTGCTAAGAGTAGAACCTGGAGGTTCTCACCAAAAAAAAAAAAAAAAAAAAAAATCAACAAGATGGGAGTATCCTCTCACAATGTAGATCAAATCACCATGATGACCCTTCAAATATCTTACAATTTTATTTGTTAATTATACCTCAAAGCTGAAATTTTAAAAATTACATTACCTTGTTGGGTCGGAAGGTATGTAAATACAAGCATTTGTCAGGCAGGCACCAGAATCCTATCTGAGCTCAAAGTACTTACCCCATTCCCTGTTTGAAAGCTTCAATCAACTCGTTCTTTTTATTCTGATCTTCTACCCAGTACACACTTGGAATTACAAACTCTGATATCACACGGCATTCTGGACAAGACCTGAAATGAGAATCAGGGTTGGTATGGGAGAGATGAAGTTATAAGTCCAGTGCACACGGCACCACCAAACCCCTTGCTCAAATGCATGAGCACTCCAAATGTTTCCCAACCAAAAATTCCACGAGGTGAAATCACAATCCTCTCAGAACCTTCTTTACTCTTTTCTCAATTTTTATTTAAATTCCAGTTAACATACAGTGTAATACTAGTTTCAGGCATAGAACCTTACTTACTGTTAAAAACATGTTCTTTTCAACAATAAGAAGACAACTCAATTTGAGGTGCTTGGTAGACTCAGTCAGGAGAACACGGAACTCCCGATCCCAGGGTTGTGAGTTCAAGCCCCCCCGTTGGGTGTAGAGATTACTCAAAAATAAAATCTTTAAAGCAAACAAAAACCCCAATTTTAAAATGGGCAAGATTCGAGTAGGCATTTCTGCAAAATGGCCAAAAAGCACAGAAAAAGATGCTCAAGATCATTAGTTATCAGGGAAATGCAAATCAAAACCATTAGATACCACCTCACACCTACTAGGATGGCTACAATCAGAAATACAGACAATAATCAGAGTTGATGAGGCTGGGGAGCAACTGGACCCCTCCTATGCTGCTGGAGTGGCCACTGTGGAAAACAGCCTGGCAGTTCCTCAAAATGCTGAACAGTTACCGTAAGGCTCAGCAACCCCACTCCTAGCTCTCTACCCAAAAGAAACACCGGCCACACGACAGCTTGTCCTTGAGTATTCACAGCAGCATTATTCCTAATAACCAAAAGGAGGAAACAATCCAAATGCCTGTCAACTGAGGACTGCACAAACGGACATCCGCACGGGGCAGGCTCCTCGGCCTGGGCACGCGTGGACGGGTGAGTGCTGAGGGCGGTCTGCCAGGGGAAAGCAGGAGGACCTAGAACCATCTACAACCAATGCCCAGGACAGGCAAAGCCAGAGGCCAGAAAGCAGAGGAGTGGCTGCTGGGGGCTGGAAGGAGCAGGGAGGAAATGGGCAGTGAATGCACACAATGGTTCCTTTTTGGCATGATGAAAATGTTCTATAATTAGACTGTAGTGATGGTGGCCACAACTGCAAAATGACTAGAAACCACTTTTATCTCAATAAAGCAGCTATTTGACCACACACATGGGATTTCAGGCACATTACTTGACTTCACTCTACCCCAGTTTTATTCTCTATAAATGAGAATGATCACTGGGTCTGAGAACGATGAGCTACTGTGTGTGAAGAGTTTCTAACAGTACATGGCACACATTCACTCTTCAGTATGAGTAAGCTCTTCCCCTGGCCCTCTGCACAATTTCAAAATCCTGTGTTGGCTCCATGGAGCACATCCTGTGTATCATACCTTACGTGAGATGTGTTAGACGTATTATTCCATTTAATCCTCAAACAACCCTATTTTACAGATGAAAAAAAAGTAAAACCAAAGGTTGAAATCAGCCTAAAGGCAAACCACTAGTAACTGTTAGTGCTGGAGTCCAAAAGGCCAGTGCTATGAACACCTTCTCCTACAGATGACCCCCGCTGAGTGTCCCCAAACACACTGATGGTCGGCAGGAGTTGTTACCCATTTTTAAAAGGAAAAGCACCTGGACTCAAGAAGGCTACTAGATATGCCCAGGCTCCTGCAATCACAGGCTTTTACTTGCCAGTTGTATCTTCACACTAAAGGACAGTGTGGGGCATTAAGAATAGACAGAAGAGGGACGCCTGGGTGGCTCAGTTGGTTAAGCGGCTGCCTTCAGCTCAGATCATGATCCCAGCATCCTGGGATCGAGTCCCACATCAGGCTCCTTGCTCGGCAGGGAGCCTGCTTCTCCCTCTGCCTCCGCCTGCCACTCTGTCTGCCTGTGCGTGCTCTCTCGCTCTCTGACAAATAAATAAATAAAATCTTAAAAAAAAAAAAAAAAAAAAGAATAGACAGAAGAAGGCCCCCAGTGAAACACCCTCCCCAGCTTCCACAGCGGAGACCCTTAGCTGCACTTACTTAATGATTGGGTTCTCAAACTGCTTGGCGCATCTCCACTGCCGGATGCAGGACAAGCAGTATGTGTGATTGCAGTTGGACAGAATCCCAAATCTCCTCTCAGAAGCAGACGCCTTCTCAAGGACCACTTCCATGCAGATACTGCACACTTTGTCCTGACTTGCTTGGAAGGCAAAGGCCTTTTCCATCTCATGTTCGAATGTCGACATGCAGATCTCAAGTACGGAGAGAAAGGAGGGCCACACTGTTAGGTTCTGGGCTGCTGGACACCAAGCTCTCTCAGACCACAAAAAGGACTTCACACCATCACCTGCCCAGCTTTCCTAGCATGGTATGGTCACCTCCAGTTTAGAACCGAGACTATGGAGGTCCAAAAAGATTTGAGGCCCTGCGTGGAATCACAGAGTTCCCAGAGCCTGGGAACCCCGTCTCCTGGCTCTTCTGGGCACCCTTAACCCATTCTGAACTACACCAATATCAGAAATGCTGAACAATCCTTAACTTGAAACATCAGGCTGGTTGTCCAGACTCAGAGGTAAGCAGCACCACTTCTCAAGAGAACAAGTTATTTAATAAAGGTATTCATTCAGGAAGCAGGTGCTGAATACTCCCAGGTGAAGCAGCATGTATCAGGCATGAGAGTCAATGCAAAGAGCATGAAGACCCAGACTCTGCCTTAGGAGCTCTTGGTGGACACAGATGGGAGACCAAGCACATGTACAGCACAAAGCCCTCAACACACCTGGGTGCAAAGGAAAGTTCTTCTTCTGCACTCCCCTGAAGACCCCCAGGGAAGACAATGGGGCCTCTACACACCATGGCCGGCCCGTCATCATGAGCTCTAACACTGAGGCTGTGGGCTCCTGTCTCTCTTACCCACCTTCATGCCAAGCACACAGAGCCTAGTGTGAGGTGACACCTCCATGAAGACTGGGGACGTAATGACCTGAAAGGTCCCTTCTAACACTTGGCTCCTCAAATTCTCTAGAACTTGGCGTGGCGTCCAGCCACAAGGATATGTAAACCTATGGAGGATATGTGTGTGTGTTTCTCTCTCACACACACAAACACGCATGCACACACACCACACTCCTGAACTTTGCAATACCTCTTCCCTTTTTCTTTATTCTAAATAATCAAAAACTGTCAAAATGACAACAGGAAAAAGGAGTTGGAAACAGGATTATAAACATGACAAGTACACACTGAGGGCATTATTGACAGAGAGATGATTACAGGAATACCAACAATTTTGTCACTTAGCTCATTTTAAATTTCTTAAAATAAGTTCATGCAAAGGCTTGCAATTTTACCTTCTCATGAGCTTTCCTTTGCTCTGGGTCAAAGGGATGCAGGACTCGTAACCTACAGATTTCACACACTTCTCCATGCAAGTAGACACAAGCATCCCCAAATCGGCACTCCCCCGCCGCCGCGTAGGGACACAGCTGCTGCTCACTGCTGTAGGAGCTGCTGGCTTCTAGGTCATCAAGGCCACTCCTGATCGCATCGAGGTAGGAATGCGGCTTCATCTCTGGGCTATTCTGGGGATCACTGCAGCCTCCTGGATTACTCACCATACTTGGGCAAGTCTTTTCTTCAGCCATGCCAGAGAGATCTTAATATAAAACACACAGCACGCACATAAATGAAATCTGGCCCAAACCGTGGTAAGCAGTTAGTAAAAACCTAACAGATTAAGTAATTCTGTCCTTGGGAATTTCACTGTTTGGATCACACAGAAAAAAAACAGGGCAAGAGGGAAAACCAGAAAGAATAGTATAAAATGTTCACAGTGACATTACTATAATCATGATTTTTTTTTAAAAGGAAAGAACATAATTGGCAACACAGGAAATTCACAAAACAGACATGATATTCAAAAGAACAGGAAAGCTGCTGTTTAAAAATGACAAATATGGAAATGTCAACCTGTGGACCAGTTAACATCTAAAAAATGATAATAATAATTTTTTTAAACACCAAAATATAAGTCAATGGGAATTTAGAATGAAGTCAATAAAATACAGCGTTTTTCTTTATATTAGTAAAGGCACCTATCATAGAGTAAACTAGAATGAAAATCTAGTGAGTCTCTGGGTCCTGAGACCAGTGTCAAACCCCTCTAGGCCTCCTTCCCACCGTATTCACTTCTGGCCTCTTAAGAGAGGACATTGACTCGCACGATTGTTTGCTTAGGATGGAATCTACCTAGCTTATGCCACACAATTCCAAGAACCAGAAATCCCTTTACTTGCTGAAGACCAGCCAATAAAAATAAGTTTTATGATCTGTAGTCTACTTCCTCCCCAGACCCCAATATGCTGCTCTGTTACCAAAGCTGCAACTGGAGACACCAAACTGGCTGAGCACAGTAACTAAGACTAGGAGCTGACCCAGAAGTAAAACAGTGAAACATGCTCTTTATCAAATTATGTAGCTTTGAGATGAGTCGCCTGGTGCTTCTCAGAACTGGGGAACCACCCCATGGAGACAGCAGTTACACACTGACAAAAGGACCCTTTTTATGCCTTGTCAGGCCAGACTTGGCAGTGCGCCCAGAATGCAGGCAGAACACATCACCTGAACGCTCTGTAGCCAAAGGAAGCTCTTCTCAGGACAGGTCTGGTGTCTACACTTGAACAGCGGGAAAGGGGACTAGGTCAGGAGCCCTCTGACAAGAGAGGGCCAGAAAGGAACGTCACGAATAAACAGGACTGCTTTTCCAAAAGAAACAACGAAATGACTCTGTTCACTCACTTCGGTCTCTAAGTACCAGTGTTCTCTTTTCCCGTTTCCCAGGCTCATGTAAGTTCGTTTTCACAATAGATGCACTGAGGTCGGAAGCAGGGTGAGCACTGTGGAAACCTGGGGAGGGCATGCCGTGGGGCATGGTGCCCACGGCACCACCAGCTGCAGCAGAAGGCCTTGTGTGATCGTATCTAAACAAAATGCACAGCAAATGCATTAGGGACACACTACCTCCACATGTCTCCCACACTCCCTAGACGTGGACCATCTTTTTCTCTGCTCCACTTGTGGAGGTGGAGAATGAGACGATCTTTTCTCATATTTTAAATGATAAAAGGCTTATCATTTAGTAAGAAATGCCTGGTAATTCAGAGTGAGTGGTAGGTACACTGCTGTCTATCACCACGCTTAAGTGTCCTTGGAGGACAAAATACCCCAGCTCACACACAAAAATCCTGAAAATTCTAGTCAGATGTTGAAGTGAAGTCTCCTGACACCCAAGTCATGTTCTTCCGGCAGGAGTCCCCCAGAAGTGAATGATGGCCAGAGTTAAGAGCCTGAGACCTGCCTTTCCTGGGCTGTCTCTCTGGGACGCGCACTGCCTGGGGGTAGGTGGGTGGGCGACTTCTATAGCCTCCACTCAGCACAGGAAAGAACATACCAGTCCTTCACTATAAAAGCACCTGAACAGGTTTTTGGAATGTTTTCCTGTTTAGAATCTACAAAACTTGCCTATAAATGTGAGTGAGGGAAAAGGCAGCCTCTATATGCATATAAATGTTCACTGTAAGGGTATTCGTAGCAAAACAAAACAAAACAAAAACTGGAAACCACTTAACTATCTAAGAGAAGAACAGTTAATAAAATGATGGTATACTAACATTATGAACATAAAATTACAGTTAGGAAATAAAGTAGCAGCTTAGAGAAAAGCTTGTGACATGTTAAGTGAGGAGAAAAGATATATATATATAGAGAGAGAGAGAGAGTAAAATTTTGTAAGACTCATAAAAATAAGGCCTGAAAAGTATTTTGAAAAATTAAAATTACTTTCATTATAATGAAACAGATTTCAAAATGATCTTCTGTACTTTTTTATTGTTAAATTACTTTCAAATTAGAATTTTCCCCTCATCAGGGCTCCTGGGTGGCTCAGTTAGGCATCTGACTCTTGATTTTAGCTGAGGTCATGATCTGAGGGTCAGGAGACTGAGCCCTGCCATCGGGCTCTGCACGGAGCATGGAGCCAGTTTGGAAATCTCCTTCTCCCTCCCTCTCTGCCCCTTACCCTCTATGCTCTCTAAAATAAATAAATCTTAAAAAGAAAAAATTTCCCCTCATCAACATCCATGCTCCAAATGAAGGATCCAAGTCCCTGATAGTATTTAAGCTGATAGAACAGCTGGGAGCAGCTGTGGGGCTCTTACCTGCAACGAGTCCCATAGGCGCAGTAGCCCTTCTGATAGTATTTGCAGATGGTGGATGGCTTGCTGTTCGCCAAGTCATGTGAGAACAGGCACTGGTTTCCTTCCCGACACACACCATGCATAAAATATCTGAAGAGATAAGCAGAGGCATAGAACTTTCACAGGCACACTTTGCTTTATAAAACCACCATATTTCTTGAATCTAGCATACAAATGCTTATTATACATGTATTATGTATCAAGGCTCTATTAGGCACTGGAGATAGACATATTTCCTTGATTCTAAGACACAATGATTTTTGATGCATCGCAACTTATTTAATGACCGTTTTCTGGAAGAAAAACCCCATAAATTTGTTATAAGATATACCGTCTTGATTTGAGATGTTACGTATGTAAATGTGAGACTCAGAACTGAGCAAATACTCTGAAAAACTGTTCTCTCTGTTCTCATGGAACTTAAAGGGTATGGTTATAAAGGAATCAGAGACCTGGACCCAATATCCAGCCCTGCCGTATAAGAGCAAGTCACAAAATAAACTTCCCATGCCTCACTATCGTGATCTATAAAATGAAAATTACACTATCTACTGGGTAGTAAAGCACAATGACAATTAAGCTGACAGTTACAACAGTGACCTGTGCCTTATCACAAAGCATGCAGAGTGTTGAGGAGACACATACCAGGAGCTGAATTGAGAGAGGGCCAACATCCCAGAGGAGGTCAGGCCCAAGCACAGTCTGCAAAGTGGTGGAGGTGCCCATAGGACAGAGGAGAGAGAAGAGAGCAAGAAAAATGCACAGAAGGGAGGCACTGTGAGGGAGCACAAACAAGCCTGCCAAAAGACGAGGCTGGAGTATCATTTAATTGTGCTCAAGTTACCCTGGTGTCAGCTGAAATACTGATGACTGCATCTTAAAATGAAGGATAACAAAGGACCCATAGTCGAGTCAACTCAGGAAATGGCACAGTCTGGTCTTTCTCAGAGATTTACAACACACAGTAGCAGAGGAAAGGTTCTGAGAGTCCTGTCACAAAGAAAACTGTTTACAGGCATACTTCTTCCTTTTATTGTCTCTGCAGATACTACATTTTATAAATTGGAGGTTTGTGGCCAAACTGTTTCGAGCATGGTGCCATTTTCCAACAGCATTTACTCACATCATGTCTCTGTGTCACATTTTGGTAATTCTTATAATACTTTAAACTTTTTCATTATTATTATACTTGTTATGGTGATCTATATTCAGTGATCTTTGATGTTGCTATTGTAATTGTTTTGGGGTACCATGAACACTGTCCATATGCGATGGGGAATTTAACCAATAAATGTGTGTTCTGCCTCCTCCACCAAAAGGCCGTTCCCCATCTCTCTCCCCTCTCCTTGGGGGGCTCCCTATTCCCTGACACACAATACTGAAACTTGGCCAATTAATAACCCTATAGTGACCTCTAACTGTTCAAGTGAAATGAAGAGTCACAAGCCTCTCACTTTACATTAAAAGCCAGATATCATTCAACTTAGTGAGGAAGGCATGCTGAAAACTGAGACAGATCAAAAGCTAGGCCTCTTGGACCCAAGAGTTACCCAAGTTGTGAAGGCAAAGGAAAAGTTCTTGAAGAAAACTCAAAGTGCTATTCCAGTGAACACACAAATGGTTAAGAAAGTGTAACCACCTGAATGCTGATACAGAGAAGGTTGTAGTGGTCTGGAGAGAAGATCAAACCAGCCCCAGCATTCCCTTAGCCAGAGCCTCACGGAGAGCAAGGCCCTCTCCCTGTCATTCTGTGAAGGCTGAGCGAGGTGCAGAAGCTGCAGAAGAGAAGTGTGAAGCTGGCAGAGGTGGTTCACGAGGGTGAAGGCGAGAAGCCGTCTCCATGACCGAAAAGAGCAAGTGAAGCAGCCGGTGTTGGTGCAGAAGCTGCAGCACGTCGTCCAGATCTTGCTGAGATCACCTATGAAGGTGGCCGCCCTAAACGACAGATTTCCAGTGCAGATGAAACAGCCTTCTAGTGGAAGAAGAGGTCATCGAGGACCCTCAGAGCTAGAGAGAAGTCAGTGCCTGGCTTCAGAGCTTCAAAGGGCAGACTGACTCTCTTGTGACTCTCTTGCTGGTGACATGAAATTGAAGCCATTGCTCATTTATCATGCAGAAAATCCTAGGGCCCTTAAGAATTATGCTAAATCTACTTTGCCTGTTCTCTATAAATAGAACAAAGCCTGAATGACAACACATCTGTTTACAATGTGTTTTACTGAATTTTTTAAGTCCACTGTTGAGACCTGCTGCTCAGAAAAGAAGATTCCTGACAAAATACTATTGCCCACTGGCAATGCACCTGGTCACCCAAGAGTTTTGGTGGAGATGTACGAGAATCATGTTGTTTTCATGCCTGCTACCACAACATTCGTTCTGTAGCCTAGCGACCAGTGAGTGATTTCAGTTTTCAAGTTTTCTTATTTAAGAAATAGACTGTGTAAAGGTACTGCTGCCATAGATAATGGTTCCTCTGGTGGAGCTTGGCAAAGTCCATTGAGAACCTTCCAGTAAGGATTCCCCATTCTAGATTCTATTAAGAACATTTGTGATTTATGGGAAAAAGTCAGATTATCAACATTAATAAGAGTCTAGAAGAAGCTGATTCTGACTCTCATGGAGGACTTTAAGGGGTTCAGGACTTCCCTGGAGGGAGCAACTGCAGTTATGGTGAAAACAGCAAAAAAAACTATAATCAGAAGTGGAGCCTTGAAGACATGACTGAATTGCTGTGAACTCATGATCAAACTTGAATGGATGTGGAGTTGCTTCTTATGGATGAGCAAAGAAAGTGGTCTTATCATAAGAAATCTGCTCTTATTGCAGACGCTGTGAAGACTGCTGAGATGACAACAAAGGATCTCGAATATAACATAAACTCAGCTGATACAGCGGAGGGGTTTGAGAGGAGGGACTCCAATTTTGAAAGAAGTTCTGTGGGTAGAAAGCTATCAAACAGCATCACACGCCACAGAGAAACTGTTTGTGAAAGGAAGAGTCAATCAATGTGGCACAGCCACAGCCAACCCAGCCTTTAGCAATCCCCACTGTGACCGGTCAGCAGCCACAACACTGAGACCACACCCTCCACCAGCAAAAAGATTACAACTTGCTGAAAGCTCAGAGGATGGTTAGAATTTATCGAGAAACAATTTTTAAATTAAGGTATGTGCATGGTTTTAGACATAATGCTACTGCACACTTAATAGACTACATTGTAAACATAACTTTTATATTATGCTGGGAGACAAAATAGGTTCATTTGACTCACTTTATTGCAAAATTTGCTATATCACAGTGGCCTGGAACCAAACATGCACTATTTTGGAAGCATGCTTGTATGGTTATTACACACACCCTTTCCCAGGCTTTTTTCAGAAAAAGCCACTTGAGCTGCAGGGTGGAAGACAGATTTGGAGAGGGCTGAAAGTGCAGGGGAAGAGCCTGTCAGGAGGTTGCTTTGTAAAGGAGCTTTATCTGTGAACCCATGTTTTAACTTACTTAAAAAAACATTTTATGGAAAATTTCAAACATATACAAAAGTTAACTAAAGGGCAGAATGAACTCCCAAATGCAGAGACTCAAAGAGAGGCGATAACTTACATACAGAGAGTCAAACTGCTAGGATGCGGACCCCAACTCCAGTCTTCCCAGATAGTGCTGACCTTCTCCCACCATGACTTCCCTGTCACTCTGCCTTTGCCCGTGCTGTGGCCTCTGTCAAAAACACTGCACCCCATCTTTCAGTGCACTGAACTGTTATAAGCCGCCTTCCTTTGTGGACCAGCCCAGGAAGACCTCACCCTCCAGCCTACTGTGCACTTTGCCTCCCTCGCCCCAGAAGACTCACTAGTGGCAGCCACAAACGATGGTGCTTCCTAGTCTGAGGCCTCTGACTGGAGAGAGCTAGTCCTCTTAGACACACAGTCGGGAACCTCTGGTCTCTAATGAAGAAAGCCTGGGAACAGCTTCAGAAAGGCACAGCTGGAACATCACTCAATGTGACTGAACACAGAAAGCCTAAACCTAACCAATTACATGGCTGTGCCTGGAAGTGGAGATAGGCTTGGCAACAGAAGGAAGGTCTCTAAGGTAAGTCAGGAAGGCCTGAGAGACCCAGACTGCCCTTTCCAGACAAAGGATGCCAGATAACACAAGTGACAATTCATGCTGCACATCAGCCTCTGTGATTGGCCTGGGAGGCTGCCTAAGCTGGAGGCCACAAGATTTGAAGACCATCAATCTTTCCTGACTCACTAAACATACTTTCAACTTTCCTCACCTGTTCATCTTCCCAAAAGCATAGGAACTATTGGCTAGGCCTCCTAAAACTTCCTTTTCTCTCAGGAAAATAAGAAAAGGGTATCTAATTTTTAGGTCTCTCTTGGATTTAGCTAGCAGAGCCACCTCTAAGTATACCAACAGAATAAAACTTCTGAGCCTACAACGATGAGAACAGGATCCTATGACTTACGTGACTATACAGAGGTGTGATCCTATAGGGTTTTCCCTAGGTCATCAGCTAGCCTTTTCCCAGGCAACTCCCCCTTGAGAGTCTTCCACTAGATCACAGGCTATACAGTAACTTGCTTTAAGGTGGCAGTAGGTTAACTTTAAAAAAAAAAAAAGGGGGGGCACAGAACCTGACAAACTATACAAAAAGGTTTTTGTTGTTGCTGTTGTTAGAAAACTTAAAAGGAACTTAAAAAAAAAAGACCTATACCAAAAGGATCTTTCCATCCATAGTATTGACTTAAAAAGTGTGCAGAAAAGAATTAACACGGGAAGTCGGAGCCCTGCTATCCTTAGAAAAGCCTATTTACAAGCTGGTCCCTGCCTAGCCTGTGGAGCGTGACTGATAAATAGTTCACTACATGGTTAGAAAATTTCCCTAAGTGATATGACTGGCTCACTGTCTTCACACTCTACAATGTGGTTTATGCTGACATCTGCTTTCCTTCTGGGTGTCTGGAATTTCTGTAGATGCTAAGCAGAAGGTGACCAGCCTGGGCACTGGATCTTTAATGGGCTTCTTTAGGCACATGTTGCTGCATTTTTGTTGCTGGGGGAAAAGTATGCTCTGTAACCTTTTATGGGAAGGAGTGAAGGCAGGAAGCCTGCACACAGGTTCCTCCAGAGGCTACCTGTGCCTTTTTCCCATATGACCTAGCCATGACTTTTTACTTTATCACAGTAGTAAATCTTAGCCTGCAGTAGAACTATACACGTGGAGTCCTGTGGGTCTTTCTAGCCAATCTCTGGATGTAAAAGTCCTGGGCACAAAAGTATATTATATATTATATATTATATTATATTATATTCCTAAAGAGTTGAATAATTCTGAGAAATGCTACAAGACTACATTATTTCAATAGTCCTTAAATATGGCAATCTTTGAAGGTATAAAAATAAAAAAAATCAGCACCAAGAGCCAACTCTGAATGCCAAAGAGAATTAGTAAACTCAAATACTGGAAGAGAACAGGCTCAAAGTGGCTAAATGAACAGTTCCACAAAAGTAAGATCTAGTAAATACTTCAATAGTTTATTTTGGGGAAACTAAACAAGAAGAGTTCCTTAAAAAGGAGGGGCAGGGGAGGGAACGTGGGGGTAGGAGGCTACCAGAGTTTTTTTTTTTTTTAACCAAATACTATTTGTTAACCAAGCATGCAAAAGGACAGACTCTTAGTGGTGGTCCTAAAAGGGTGCCTTTTTATGATTCAACTGCCTCCCCTAAATCCTGTTCAGACAACCTGCCTTTCAAACCCCACTAACTATCTTTCTCATTAAGAAAACAAATATTTAAGGGACGCCTGGGTGGCTCAGGTGGTTAAGCAGCTGCCTTCAGCTCAGGTCATGATCCCAGCGTCCTGGGATCAAGTCCCACATAGGGCTCCTTGCTCGGCAGGGAGCCTGCTTCTCCCTCTGCCTCTGCCTGCCACTCTGTCTGCCTGTGCTCGCTCTCTCTCTCTCCCTCTCTCTCTGACAAATAAATAAATTTAAAAACAAAAAACAAATATTTAATCATCAACTAAAGCTTCTAGTTAGTTTTGCCACCTATAAGCTGGTGACTTCATGTAAGGCATTTCACTTCTGTAAGTGATTAAGCAGAGATTTAAATAGCTTCAAAAATAACTTCTAGACCACCATCAGTGTCTTCAAGAAAGGGGATCATGAAACAAGAGTTATGTAAGAGATGAAACCAGCTCAGTACTATTTTTGTAGTGTATGTCATCATTTTCACTCCCCAGTGACAAACACAAAACTATCAAACGGCATCTATCAAAACTATCAAAACTAGCTTGAACATATCTTGCTTGTCCTTTGGGGCATTTTGTCAATGGCTTAGAGCTATCTATCCCCATCTATGTTACACTAAGCTTAATCCAGGCCTCTTTCTTTTTCTTTCCTCAAGAATTTATTTATTTATTTGACAGAGAGAAAGAGCACACAAATGAGGGGAGTGACAGAGGGAGAAGCAGACACCCCACCAAACAGGGAGCCACATGCGGGGCTCTATCCCAGGACCCTGGAAGCATGACCTGAGCTGAAGGCAGATGCTTAACCCACTGAGCCACTCAGGTGCCCCCAGGCCTCTTTCATATAGCACCCTGTAATGAACTTCCAACAGCTCAATCTTCCTAACGGTGAAACCATCCCTTGTATCTTCCTAGAGAGAAGACTGAGACATGAATTGGGGTGGGGGTAGGGAGTGGGGGCAGGTAATTGGGAGAGGGAAGTGCATAGCTGGAGACCCAGAGTAGGAAGATTTCTGGGGGACACTCCAGAAGGGTCTTTTATGCTGGGTGACTTCAAAGGACTGTTTCAGACAGTGTAGCTATTATATGTTGCAAAGGACACTGGGTTCACTTCTAGCCACAGAACCACTAGCAGATCTGACTGCAGTTGAGGGCTGAGTCAAACAAAATCAATGCAGTTTCTTACCCACCTTTCAACAGAGCATATCTCTAGCAAAATGCTTCTGCACGTTTTATCTGAGTATATGGGTAATCTGTATTCTCAGTGTCACTTTTTTTCCCCCTATTTCTCTACATATTTTCAGAATTAAATTTTATGGCTGTACTGCATTTTAATAACAGATCTGCTGAGGGGGGAAAGGGGTTAATGCTGGGCCCAGTGGCAGACCTGAAATAAATGTATAAGAAGTAGGGATAAGTATAGTATAGTGGTCAACACTGTGAAATCAGAGAACTTGCTATATGAACTTGAGCAAGTTATTTAAATTTCCCCATCCATAATATAATAATTGTACTTCATAGACTGCAATGATAGACTATTCTAAGGTTTGGCTGAGACAATGCATGTAAGTGCTTAGCCTACCACACAAATATGATCATTTGTTGTTACTATCTAATCTGTTAGCCAACTCGGCTAGTTGGGCACTACCAAGTCCATTTTACAGGTGAGGAAGTTGTGGCACAGGTAGTACCAGTATCAGAATCCAGAACTGCCCAACTCCAGAACTCAAGCTCTCCTACTACTTATTGCTAACAAGGTCTTTTATGTTTTGTGACTTCCAAAGAATTAAAAGTTCTAAGCTTGATGCTCTAAGGAAACAAATTCTAGGTCTTCACCTAGTGATGATAAGACAAAGGGACCTCTATCAAAAGAGGCGGTAGAAAAGAAAGCAGGCATAAAGGCCTGCACCAGTGCTTTGAAAAAAGACTGGAAGACACAGGGAAATGGTTAACAAGAAGAATCAGCAAAAAACAACACCCAACTTGAGATTCTGATTAGAGTGGTGTGCTGAGAAATCAGGAGAGCTGACCGACAGCACAACTGCGTGAGCAGCCATTCTTGCCATTCCAAGCAATAAACATATGGAATATCTTTGTCCTTAAACTGGGAATCCTAGCATCTCATACCCATCTCTTGGAGAAACATCTGTGTATCAGAATAGAAGCAAAACTAACACTCTGTGTTGCTGTTATTCAGAATAAGCATGTACATCACATCCCACAGGCAGGAAAACAAACCAAAAAACCAATTTTCACCCTCAGATAAATCAAAACCAGCTGATCACCTTGTTAAGGTCTGGTCCCCAAAATAAATCGTATCTTGCACATTTCCTGTGAATCACCAATGTCTGGAAGTTAAGACTTTAGTGAATAAGATAAGAAAGTGAGAAAAGCTTTTCCATTATGAAACATTAAAGTAAACTTCGTACTCTAGGTAATACTGCAGTTTTTTTCATTTAAATGTGTTCTGTTTTGGGGGCACCCGGGTGGCTGATTCAGTTAACCGTCTGCCTCTTGGGACTCTTGGTTTCAGCTCCGGTCATGACCTTAGGGTGCTGGGTTCAAGCCCCATGGCAGGCTCTGAGCTCTGCAGAGAGTTTGCTTCAGATTCTCTCTCCCCCTCAGCCCATCCCTGCTCTCACACGCTTGTGTTCTCTAATAAATAAATCTTTAAGAAAGTGTTCTGTTTTTTATTTGGTAAGGCAATCCTTGTGCGATCCGACTCCTTCAGACCCTTTTACAAGTAAACTTCTTTTAGTTTCTATGTTTCTGCATGCATTTTCCTTTCAAGTGTGCATATGAAAAGCTTTAAAAATTCCTGCAGTGAAGAAACTTTACATCTACCACACTTTTTTGGAGCCATCCAGTCAATTTAAGTATGGACTCTGATGCCACACCTTGGCCACTTGGAAGCTGAATGACCCAGGGCAATCATTTCAGTGCTGAGATTCCGTTTCACAAACTATGGAACAGTAAGGGTTACTGGGTTACACATGATATGGCTGGTAGAGCACCTCAAAGAGCACCCAGCATATAGTACAGCCACCCCCCCCGCCCCGACACACGCCAGTTAGTACCTAGAAGTGACCCCTCTCCAACATTCCAACCCACTCTTGACTTTACATGCAATATCATCCTGCAGGATGCCTCTGTTTGGGAAACAGAGAATTATCAGGTTAGGCCATCTCCCAGCACAGAAGGAAAAAGCCAAGATGATCTTGATTTAAATTTTGCTCCTGCATTTAGATGTGAAGTTAGGGGCAAGTCTCATGTCCTTCTGAACATAAGATGTCTGTAAAACTAGATACTACACAGAGTTGAGATTCAATTATAAAGCATTATATAAATGTGTGCTCTTTTGCGGACACATCTTAAGAGGAGTAATCAGAATGTGCTATACAATTACTCAGCATGCTTGCTTCATACAAATAAAAATGAACACACACAGGTCTTCACCAAAGATCTTCTAGCACAAATAACCAAGCAAAATTGTTTTCTATAGATACTAAGTGCAAATTTCTGACAACTGCTTCATATAAGCCACCAGGGCTTTGAGCCAACTATTTGAACAGTTAATATGTACTAATACTAACAGAAAACTTCTTACATAGTCCCTTCTCAATTATTCACGCTAATGAAGAACCATAACACAGATGATACTTAAACTGCTTATTACATAACCAAACCATACGACTGATTTTGGGGGGCAATGTTTCCCACACAGGTTTTACTGAAACCAATCATTAAAATAAAATCTGCACTCTCCAAGCATCAGTTCAGTAAGACTAGGAACCCAGTATCAGTAAGCCACACGTTCACCAAGGAACGAGGGTGTTACACAACCAAGCTCTCTCTGCTTCACAGGAGCAGCCACAGAGCAGCATCCGGTTTTGAATTTTCTACACCATCCATCCATCACTGCTGTATTTCTCCACGTAAATGGGTGTCTCAGTAAGAGTATCACTCAATCTCTTCCAGTCCGAATGCCCTGCGCTGTAAAATGGACATCATATCTGCCTAGTAGCGTTACTGTGAAGGGTCATGACCGTGAATATAGAGCACTTGGAAATATGCGAAGCACTTCCCCAACTTCCAGTAAACGCTACCCGCCATTATTATTTTCCGCACAATTCTTACTTGCCGACTCTCTGCAAGTTTAGGTTGCATGGGAGTTCTAAAAACTCTTAGGAAACGAAGCCCGCTTTCGGGACCGAAGCTTCTTCGAGGCCCTTATCATCGATCAACAACCTATTCCTGCGTGGTATCCCCATCTGTAAACGACCACTTAGCTTCCCTTTACCCAAATCTCCTTTTCCAGCTAAACTCTAAGTTCCAAGAGCCCCACCCCCACCGCCAGGCCCCAGCGCCCTGCACCGCCCAGGCCAGCATGCTCTTCCAGCCCAAAGGCCCCCGCGCCGGCGTCGCCCGGGGTCTCCGCCCCAACACATCGCCACCCACACGCCGGGTGCCGGTCTCCGGCCGCAGCGCGAGCTCCGCGTAGAGAAGCCGGACCGCGAACAGCTGAGCAACTTCTCAAGAATCCACTCCTGCCTCAGTTTCCCTGGCGGTGGGGCTGCGGTGCACCCGCCGCTCGGGGCCCGGCGCGGGGGATTGGAGGGATGAGAAAGGAAGTGAAGTGGCCTTGCATTCCCGGTAGCCGCGGCGCCGCGCACCGACCTGCAAGTGACCTGCTTGGTGTTCATGGTGGTCGAGCTTGAGGGGCCTCGTCGTGCCGCCGCCTGTAGCACTCGCCGCCGCCGTCGCCGCCGCCTCGGCCTTGGCCCTGCCCATTCCGCGCGGCCGCGTCACGCCGGCGCACACCGCCCCTCCCGTGTGGCACCTTTGTAGCGCCGGTGGGAAACCTCGTCGCCGTCACAATTGGTTCCGCCTGGAGGCTGAGGCCGGGCGGACCCCCTCCCATCCCCGCGCTCCAGGTCAGGCATTTCCGAGCCTCCTGGGCGGTGCCCGGCTGGCATCCTAGCCCTCGCAGTCTTCCCCCGTCCGGTCCTTACAATCGCCTCACTCCTCACAAGGCCACGTTCCCGCCTCTCCATGCGCGCCTTGATCCCAAAAGATTTTTCTTATCCAAACGTGCAAACCTCTAGGTCCCTTTCTCAAGCCCCGCCTCAAGTGTTCCCTGCAGACCTCGCCTCCCACTTAAGGAATTCATTCCTTAGCTCCCTCCCAACTGATAGTTTTCGAGAGCTTTACTCCCACCCCAAGTTTTAGTTCCATTCTCCACTCCCCCACCCCCCAGCATTCCTCTGCTGTTCGTCTTCCATTTCCTAGGGTGGATACCCAAAAAGATATTCGGGCCACTTCCCTCTGCTCTTCTTTTATCTTACAGATCTGCTCCCACACCTCTCTCCAGTGCGTGCTCTCCATTCCAGTCTAAGCAACCATTACTTCTTTCCTAGACCCATGCAATACAGCCTCTTCCCTGGTTTTCCAGCTTCCGCCGTCTTCCAGTAGGTTGTCACCCGAGACATATTTTTAAAACTTAAATAGGATCATGTCACTCACCTCCTTTAACCCTTTCAGTGGTTCCCCGTTACTTTTTAAAAATACTCTTTAAATTTCTTTAAGCGTTTTGATAGAAGAGTCTAATATATACAAGACACATACGTGCCTCTGTGACTTTTTTTACATGTGTATACACTCATAAAATCATCACCAGGTCAAGACGAAGAGCATTATCCATACCCCAGAGGGCTCACTTATGCCCCTTCCCCGGGTCAATACCTCCCAAAGGTTAACTGCTTGTTCTCACCTGTCACCACAAATTAGCTTCGATTGTTCTTGACCTTGATATAAATGAGATCATTCAATAAGTACTTTTGTCTGTCTTCTTTTGGCCAACATTATATCTATCAGATCTATCCATGTTGTTGTATATAGCTGTATGTTATTCTTTCTTTCACTTTGCTATTAAAAATATTAAATCTTCCAATGAATGAGCATTGTAAAAACTTCCAGTTATTTCAAACTTGAAATTCTCTCAGAAATTTAGGA
Organism: Mellivora capensis; assembly: GCA_004024625.1. NCBI lineage: Eukaryota > Metazoa > Chordata > Mammalia > Carnivora > Mustelidae > Mellivora > Mellivora capensis. Next base: position 13,105 of record PISX010018720.1, on the reverse strand, counting down.
AATATATTGGAAAATTAGTATTTTCAGTATATAGGTCTTCAACAACTTTTATTAGATTTTTTCCTAGGTATCTAGATGAGTTTTTTGATGCTATGGTTTTTAAAAAAATGTCCTAATCATTTGTTGCAACAAATGATTAGGACATTTTTTAAATGCTAAATTCTTATATTCATTCTAGTGTGTTGCTCACGGTTTTGGATTTTTGCACACACAATCATGCCATTGGCAAAGAAAGACAGTTTTCGATCTTTAGATCTTTTTTTTCTTTTTCTTGTCTTAAGGCACTGTTGAGAACCTTCAGTGTAACCTGAAATAAAAGTGTTAATAGTGGACATCCTTGTATTGTTCCTGAATTCTGGGAACATTTTTAATATTTCACCATTATTTAAAATGTTAGCCCAAGGGTTTTTGAAGCCATTTTCAAATTAAGGAAGTTCCTTCTCTTTCAAGTTTTCTTAGAGGTTTGTTTTTTTTTTAAATCATTAATGTGTCTTTGTTTTAAATCAAATTCTTTTCCCCCCATCTGTTGAGAAAACCATATTGTTTTATCCTGTCTTCTATGTAAATTATATTAATTTTTAAATGTTAAACCAACCTTGAATTCTTCAGACATACCCCACTTGGCATATTATTCTTTCTATAAATCGTCAGATTTTGTTTGTTAATACTATGTTTAGGAGGTCTGCATCCTTTTTTAAGAGATAAAATTGGTCTGTAATGTTCCTTTCTAGTAATGTCCATGTCAAGTTTTGGTATTTGGGATATGCATAAAATGAATTCAGTAGCCTCTCTCTTTTCTCATATCTGGAAAACTGTGTTATATATATTATTTTTTTCCTTAAATATTTGGAAGAATTTACCACTGAAGCCATCTCAGCCTGCAGTTTATAGGATGATATTTAATTAAAGATTTAACTGTTGTATTACATATAGGACTCCAGATTTTCTCTTAGTGTGGCAGGTTTGGAGAACATCCCCCCTGCCCCCAGACAAATTAGTCCATTTAATCTAAATTGTTGAATTCACTGTCCTAGAGTTGTTCATATCTTTTTTTTTTTTAAGATTTTATTTATTTATTTGAAAGACAGAGATCACAAATAGGCAGTGAGGCAGGCAGAAAGAGTTGAAGGGAAGCAGGCTTCCCGCTGAGCAGAGAGCCAGCTGGGGGCTCGATCCCAGGACCCTGGGATCATGACCTGAGCTGAAGGCAGAGGCTTTAACCCACTGAGCCACCCAGGCACCCCGTTCATATCTTCCTTTAAAAAAAATGTCCATTAGGTCTGTAATAATGTCTCCTTTCCCTGCTGATATTATTATTTTAAATCTTTTTTAAAAATCGGACTAGGCATTTATCAATTTTATTAATCTTTTCAATAAACAACTTTTTGGCCTTGTTTATTTTCACTATTGTACATGCATCTTCTATTTCACTGATTTCTGCTTTATATTTATTATTTCCTTTTTCTGTGTTCTTTGCATTCAAATTGCTCATTTTCTACCTTCTTGAGATGGAAGTTTAGATTACAGATTTTCAAAAGTCCTTTTTTATGTACTTAAAGCTATAATATTCTAAGCAACTTCTAGTTGTATTCCACAAGTTTTTAATGTCATATTTTCTTTATCATTTGGTTCAAAATGTTAGTTCTAAGTCCTACTGTTATTTATTCTTTGACCCAGAAGTTATTCAGAAGTATGTTGCTTAATTTCTAAACTACTGAGGATTTTCTAGTTATCTTTTTCTTATTGATTCATTTTCATTTTTAGTATAATCCCACAGTGGATTTGTCTATTCTTTTAGTTTGATCAACATTTGACTTATACATTTTGAGGCCATGTTTTTAGGCTCAAACAAATGTAAGACTGCTATATTTTGTTTTGCCAAAACATATTACTAAGGAATGTCCCTCTTTGTGCTAGCTGCACATGTGAATCGGGACAGTGCTACAAATCAGTATTCACTACACTACTGTACACGTAAGACGTGTATAAAAGGTGTTTCTAAGTATGCTAGTAGTTTGTTGCATCAGGGTGGTGTTCTTAGTGAAAGAATTTGTTGATCACACTGTAATGCATGCAAAACACTGGGTAAAGACACATGTATAAAAGATAGTTTTTTAAAATGTCTAGAAATTCTACACTTTTAAGTATACATTTTAAAAATTATACTTTTAGGGGTGCCTGGCTGGCTCGGTCGGTAGAGCATGTTGGGGTAGTGAGTTTTAGCCCCATCCTGGGTATGGCGATTACTTAAATAAATAAATGAACCAGAGTGCGTGGGTGGCTCAGTCCTATTAAACATCTGCCTTAGGCTCAGGTCATGATCCTGGGGTCCTGGGATCAAGCCCCACATTGGGTTCCCTGCTCAGCAGGGAGTCTGCTTCTCCCTTTCCCTCTGCCCCTTCCCTGACTTGTGTTTGTGCTCATGTTCTCTCTCTCACTCTCAAATAAATAAATAAAGTCTTAAAAAAATAAAAGGTACATATGATTAGGATAACATCACTATTTATGTTAATCTTGGTCACTTAGGTGAGGTAGTGCTTGTCAAGTTTTTGCAGTGTAAATTTTCCCCATTTCCATACTGTCCTCTCAAAGGAAGTCACTGTGCACAGCCCACATTTAAGGAGTGGGAAGTTAGGCTCCTCCTCCTTGACAGTGGAGTATCTCCATATGTTATATGGAGTTTTTCTGCAAGGAAGATTTGTCTATTGCACATCTATTTATTTAGTAATTTATGTATCTCAGTATGGACCCATGGATCTCAATATAGACTCTTATACATTGGCTTATAACCTAGTTTATTTGCTTTATTGTCCAAATTGTTCTATCTCTGGCCACTGCGAGTTTTTTCAGTTGGCTCCTGAAAATACACCCTTAATTGAGTTTTATTCTTTTTTGAGGACTTCAGCACTATCTGGGACTATAAGATGTTTTAGGCTCATCCTGTATATCACCTACTTCAATCCTAGAATCAGACATTGCTTCAACCCAAGTTACTTTTTATGGAGAATGTTATTCAAAACCAAGATCCAGGTGCTGAGTATATTGTTACTGGGGTGTCACTGTTTCTCAGCCAACTCAGCTGACAAAGCAAGCAAATATATATGTGTGTGTGTATACTAATTCATGTATCCATTTTGTTTTTGAGAGATATTTTTCCTAGATATATAACTTATGATGATACTACTCTCCCTCCACACACTTTAAAATGTCATTTCCTGGGACACTGGGTGGCTCAGTTGGTTACATATCTGCTTTCAGCGCAGGTCATGATCCCAGGGTCCTGGAATTGAGTCCCACATTGGGCTCCCTGCTCCGTGGGGAGCCTGCTTCTCCCTCTGCCTCTGTCTCTCTATCTCTCATGAATAAATAAATAAGTAAAATCTTTAAAAAATAATAAAGTAACACGTCATATCCTTGTCTTCTCTCTTCAATTTTTTGTTATAAGGCATTCATCAATCTTATATTTATATCCCTGAAGGTAAAGTGTTCCTTTTCTCTGGATGCTTTTCAGAGGTTTAAAGAAGTTCTAAAACAGGGGTGCCTGGGTGGCTCAGTGGGTTGAGGCCTCTGCCTTTGGCTCAGGTCATAATCCCAGGGTACTAGGATCGGATCGAGCCCCGCATCGGACTCTCTGCTCAGCAGGGAGCCTGCTTTCTCCTCTCTCTCTGCCTGCCTCTCTGCCTACTTGTGATCACTGTCTATCAAATAAATAAACTCTTAAAAAAAAAAAAAGAAGTTCTAAAACAGCACATAGCAACAAACATGGAATGGAGAGAATCTGACTTCCAGAATTGTCACATATTATCTAAAATGCTCAGTTGTCAACAAAAATTACAAAAAATTCAAAGAAACAAGAAAATAGGGAAATCAACAGAAACTATCCCTGAAGAAACCCAGATCTTGGATTTATTTAACAAAGATTTAAAAGTCAGCTATTTTAAATATATTCAAGGAACTAAAAAGGAACCATGTCTAAAGAAGTATAGGAAAGTTAGAATAGGAGAATTATTTTTCATTGAATAGAAAATATCAATAAAAAGATAAAAAGTATAAAAAAGAATCAAGTAGAAATTCTGAAGTTGAAAAGTACAATAACTGAAATGGAAATTTTACTAGAGAAGATTAACAGTAAATTTGAGCAGACAGAAAAGGAATCATCATTGAACCTTAAATATGAGTCAATTGAGATTTTCAAGTTTGAGGAACAAAATAAAAAACAGTAAGTAAAAATGAACAGATTCAATGGATATAGAGTTTCAGTTATACAAAATGAATAAATCTGAGATATCTGCAGTACAACATAGTGCTGATAGTTAACAATACTGTATTATACACTTAAATTTTTTTTATGATAGTAAATCTCATGGTAAGTGTTCTCACCACAAAACAACACAACAATAAAAGAACAAAAAGGCACAAGGACACTTTTGGCAGTGATGGCTCTAACTATTACTTTGATTGTGGTGATGGTTTCATGTGTGTATATATATGTCCAAACTCATCAAACTGTATATATTAAATGTGTGCATTATTTTGTATTTCAAACATACCTCAATAAAGCAGTTAAGAAAAACAATATAAGACAATTGGGGCGCCTGGGTGGCTCAGTGGGTTAAGCCTCTGCCTTCAGCTCAGGTCATGATCTCAGGGTCCTGGGATTGAGCCCCTTATCGGGCTCTCTGCTCAGCGGGGAGCCTGCTTCTGCCTCTCTCTCTCTGCCTCCCTCTCTGCCTACTTGTGATCTCTGTCAAATAAATAAATAAAATTTAAAAAAAAAAGAAAAATAAAACATGAGACAACAAAACAAAACCAAAACCGAGCCTCAAGAGCTCTGGGACATTCAAGCATATCAACATATGGGAGTCGCAAAGAGAGGAGAGAGAAAGCAGCATGGAGAATATTTAAAGAAATAACAGCAAGAATATTTTCCCCATTTGATGAAAAATATTAATCTACACATCCAAGAAGTTCAACAAACTCCAAATAAAACAAACTCAAAGAGATTCATATGTAGATACATCATAATAAAAACTGATGAAAGACAAAGAATTTTGAAAGTAACAAAAGAGAAGTAACTTATCATGTACAGGGATTCTCAATAAAATTAACAGGTGATTTCTCATCAGAAAGCATAGAGGCCATATGTTATAGAAAGATGTATTCAAAGATCTGAAGGAGAAGGATTATCAACAAAGAACTCTATATCCAGCAAAACTATCACTCAAAAATTAAAGAGAAATAAGAACTTCCCAGATAAACAAAATTGCAAGATTTCCTCACTTGAAAACATGCCCTACAAGAAATACTAAAGGGAGTACTTCAGGCTGAAGCAAAAAGGGACTACATAGTAACTTGAATTCACATGAAGAAATAAAGAGAACAAGTAACTACATCAATAAATATAAAAGGCACATACATTTTTTTGGTAACTTAAAAAAAAATCCCGTCTGGCTTGAAAGACATCTGCATTAAGAATTATAAATCTGGGGACGCCTGGGTGGCTCAGTTTGTTAACCAGCTGCCTTCGGCTCAGGTCATGATCCCAGCGTCCTGGGATCAAGTCCCACATTGGGCTCCTTGCTTGCCAGCGAGCCTGTTTCTCCCTCTGCCTCTGCCTGCCACTCTGTCTGCCTGTGCTCGCTCTCTCTCTCTCTGACAAATAAATAAATAAAATCTTAAAAAAAAAAAAGAATTATAAATCTGGGGGTGTGGTCCAAGATGACAGAGGAGTAGGAGACCTAAATTTCATCTGGTCCCAGGAACTCAACTAGATAGTTATCAAACCATTTTGAAACCTACAAACTTATCTGGAGATCAAAGAAAAGACTAACAACAACTCCATGAACAGAAAAATGATGACTTGAGCAAGGTAAGAGGTACAGAGAAATGAATCTGAGGCAATATTTGGGAAGATAGACCACAGAGGGAGGGAGTCTCCATTAGGCTACCAGTAAGTTATAGAGCAGAGAGAGGAGCACAAAATCAGAACTTTTAGAAGTCTTCTCTGGTGAGGGACTTTGCTCTGGTGGCTAAGTGGTGTGTGTGTGTGTGGGGGGGGGTGCTGTGGAACATTTGCTGGGACAGTGTGTTCTCAGGACCCTGGGGGAAACAGAAAGACTGGGGGTGCCTGAGTGTGGCAGAGCTCCCAGGTATCCGAGCAGGGAACCCAGCTGCAGAGTGAACAGAGGAGGGGGCTTTCAGCCTGGGGTTGCCATAAACCATTATCCATGGCACTGTTGGGCCCTGCTCTTTGAGTGGGCCCAAAAAGCAGTAGAGCTGGAGAGACTCCCCTTCCTTCCCCACAGGAATCTGCTGGGGTTTGAAGACTCCAAACAGGGCCATATGCTGAGACAGAAATGCTCAGTCAAAGGCTGAATGATCACAGAGTGCAGCCAAAAACCACGGCGAGAGGAGAGATTAACTGCTTTTCTCTAACTAAGGAGTGGGGCCCAGAGTTCTTGGTTAATCTGGGGTCAGAGATTGGGAGGCCGTCATTTTCATCTCATCCTCTAAAGCTGTGCAGAAAGCCTTCAGGGAACAAAAGCTACAGAGAGTAAACTGGAGCAGATTACTTAGCCTGGCTCACTGGCAAGGGCACTAAAATTCCACCTGGGAAAGACATTTGAAAATCAATGCAATATGCCCCTCCACCAGAAGATCAGCAAAAACATCCAGCCAAGACCAAGTTTACTGATCAATGGGAAATGCAAAGCTCCAGTGCTAAGGGAATACAGCTCATAGAATTCATAGCTTTTCCCCCATGATCCTTTAGTCCTTCAATTTTAAATTTTTAAATTTTCTTTTTCTTTTCTTTTGTGAAAATTTCTTCTTTCCTTTTCAACCAACTTTTTATCTTATCCATTCCTTTTTAAAAATCTTTTTTAATTTTCATTTTTATAGTCCTATTCTATCCCTTCATTGTATTTAACCTTATTTTTTGCATATTTATATGTATATGTACATCCATGTATATATACACATATACACAGTATATATACACACAAGTTTTTCTTTCTTGAAAATTTTGGGATGCTGTTTCTTCTAAAAGACCAAAATATACCCAAAATCTAGTGTATGACTCTGTTCTATTCACCTCCTGATCACATTCTCTCTTTTTTTTTATTCTAATAGATTTTTTAATTTAATTTTTTTAAATTTTTTATAAACATATAATGTATCTTTATCCCCAGGGGTACAGGTCTGTGAATTGCCAGGTTTATACACTTCACAGCACTCACCGTAGCACATACCCTCCCCAATGTCCATAGCCCCATCTCTCTCTTTAATTTTTCTTTTTTCAATCAACTTCTTCTCTTATCAATTCCTTTTTTAAAATCTTTTTTAAAATTTTCATTTTTACAGTCATATTCTATCCCTTCATTGTATTTAACTTTATTTCTGTGTATATATAAGTTTTTCTTTCTTTAAAATTTTGGGATGCAGTTTCTTCTAACAGACCAAAATACATCCAAAATCTAATGTATGGCTCTGTTCCATTCACCAGCCTGATATTATTTTCTTTTTCTTTTTTTTCCTTTTACCCTCAGTTTTAGTTCTCTTCTGATTTGTTTAGTGTATATTTCTCTGGGCTTGCTGTAACCCTTTTAGCATTTTGTTCTCTCATTCATCTATTCTTCTCTGGACAAAATGACAAAATGGAAAAAATGACCTAAAAAATAGAACAAAAGGCAGTACCATCTGCCAGGGACCTAATCAATATGGACATTAGTAAGATGTTGGAACTAGAGTTCAGAATAATGGTTGTAAAGATACTAGCTGGGCTTGAAAAAGCATAGAAGACACTAGAGAATCCCTTTGTAGAGAAATGAAATCTAACCAAGTCAAAATTTAAAAAGGCTATTAATGAGGTGCAATAAAAAATGGAGGCTCTTAATGGAGACTGCTAGGATAAATGAGGCAGAAAAGAGAATTAGTGATATAGAAGACCAAATGATGGAGAATAAAGAAGCTGAGAAGAAGAGAGATAAACAAGTACTGGATCATGAGGGAAGAATTTGAGAGATAAGTGATACCATAAAATGAAACAATATTAGAATAATTGGGATCCCAGAAAAAAAAGAAAGATTGAGAGGGGCAGAAGGCATATTGGGAATGGAAACAGGCATAAACATCTAGGAGGTACAGAGAAACCCCTCAAAATCAATAAAAATAGGTCAACACCCCAACATTTAATAGTAAAACTTACAAATCTCAGAGATGAAGAGAAAATTTTGAAAGCAGCTCAGGACAAGAGGTCTGTAACCTACAATGGTAGAAACATTAGATTTGCAGCAGACCTATCCACAGAGACCTGGGAGGCCAGACAGGACTGGAATGATCTGGTACTAAATAAGAAAAAATATGCAGCCAAGAATACTTTATCCAGTAAGGCTGATAGAAGGAGAGATAAAAAATCTTCCACCGCAAACAAAAACTAAAAGAATTTGTGATCACCAAACCAGCCCCACAAGACATATTGAAAGGGGTCCTCTAAGCAAAGAGAGAGCCCAAAAGTAACATAGACCAGGATGGAACAGAGACAATTCACAGTAATAGGCACCTTACAGGCAATACAAGGCACTAAATTCATATCTTTCAATAGTTACCCTAAATGTAAATGGGCTAAATGTTCCAATCAAAAGACATAGGGTATCAGATTGGATAAAAAAAGTAAGACCCATCGATATGGTGTCTGCAAGAAACTCATTTTAGACCCACAGACACCTCCAGATTTAAAATGAGCCATTTATCATGCTAATGGACATAAAGAAAAAAAGCTGCGGTGATACTCTACATCAAATTAGATTTTAAACCAAAGCAATATCATACTTAAAGGTTCTATTCAACAAAAATATCTAACAATTGTAAATATTTGTGCCCCTAACATGTGAGCAGCCAATTAATAACAAAATCAAACAAACACATCAACAATAGTAAAATAATAATAGGGGACTTTAACACCCCCATCATGGAAATGGACAGATGATCTAAGCAAAAGATTAACAAGGAAATAAGGGCTTTAAATGACACACTGGACCAGATGGACTTCATAGATATATTTAGAAAATTCCATCCCAAAGCAACACAATACACATTCTTCTCTAGTGCACATAAAACATTCTCCAGAATAGATCACATCCTGGGTCACAAATTAGGTTTCAACTAGTACCAAAAGACTTGGATCATTCCCTGAATATTTTCAGGCCACAATTCTTTGAATCTCGAGCTCAATCACAAGAGGAAAGTTGGAAAGAACTCAAATATATGGAAGCTAAAGAGTATCCTACTAAAGAATCAATGAGTCAACCAAGAAATTAAAGAAAAATTGAGGGGCACCTTGGTGGCTCAGTGGGTTAAGCCTCTGTCTTTGGCTCAGGTCATGATCTCAGGATCCTGGGATCAAGCCCCGCATCTGGCTCTCTGCTCAGTGGGGAGCCTGCTTCCCCCTCTCTCTCTGCCTGCCTCTCCACCTACTTGTGATCTCTCTCTGTCAAATAAGTAAAATCTTAAAAAAAAAAAAAAAAAAGAATCGGAAAAATTCATGGAAACAAATGAAGATGAAAACACAACTTTTCAAAATATTTGGGACACAGCAAAGGCAGTCCTAAGAAGGAAATATATAGCAATTCAAGCATTTCTCAAGAAACAAGAAAGATGTCAAATACACAACCTAACCCTACACCTAAAGGAGCTGGAGAAACAACAGCAAAGAAAGCCTAAACCCAGCAGGAGAAGAGAAATAATAAAGATCAGAGCAGAAATCAATGAAACAGAAACCAAAAGAACAGTAGAACAGATCAATGAAACTAAGAGCTGGTTCTTTGAAAGAATTAATAAAATTGATAAACCCCTGGCCAGACTTTGTAAAAAGAAAAGAGAAAGAACCCACATAAATAAAATCATGAATGAAAGAGGAGCAATCACCAACACCAAGAAATACAATTTTAAAAACATACTATGAGCAACTATATGCTAGCAAATTAGACAATTTGGGAGAAATGGATGCATTTCTAGAGACATATAAACTACCAAAACTGAACCAGGAAGAAATAGAAAACCTGAACAGACCCATAACCAACAACAAAATTGAAGCAGTAATCCAAAATCTCCCAACAAACAAGAGCCCAGGGCCAGATGGCTTGCATTCTACTAAACATTTAAAGAAGAATTAATGCTTATTTCTCCAAAACTGTTCCAAAAAATAGAAATGAAAGGAAAACTTCCAAACTCATTTTATGAAGCCAGAATTACCTTGATCCGCAAATGAGACAAAGACCCCATCAAAAAGAGAATTACAGACCAATATTCCTGATGAACACTGATGCAAAAATTCTCACCAAAATACTAGCCAATAGGATCAAACAGTACATTAAAAGGATTATTCACCGTGACCAAGTGGGATTTATTCCTGGGCTGCAAGGTTGGTTCAACATCTGCAAATCAACCAATGTGATATACTACATTAATAAAAGAAAAGGACAAGAGCCATATGATACTCTCAATAGATGCTGAAAAAGCATTTGACAAAGTACAGCATCATTTCTTGATTAAAACTCTTCACAGTGTAGGGATATACCTCAATATCATAAAAACCATCTATGAAAAAGCCATAGAGAATATCATTCTTAATGGGAAAAAAACTGAGAGCTTTTCTCCAAAGGTCAGGAACACAGCAGGGCTGTCCACTATCACCATTGCTGTTCAACATAGTACTATGAGTCCTAGCCTTAGCAATCAGACAACAAAAAGAAATTAAAGGCATCCAAATCAGCAAAGAAGAAGTCAACTATCACTCTTTGCAGATGATATGATACTTTATGTGGAAAACCCAAAAGACTCCACCCCAAAACTGCTAGGACTCATGTAGGCATTCAGTAAAGTGTCAGGATATAAAATCAATGCAAGAAATCAGCTGCATTTCTATACACCAACAACAAGACAGAAGGAAGAGAAATCAAGGAATCGATCCCATTTATAATAGCACCCAAAACCATAAGATACCTAGGAATAAACCTAACCAAAGAGGCAAAAAACCTGCCCTCAGAAAACTACAAAATACTCATGAAAGAAATTGAAGAAGACACAAAGAAATGGAAAAATGTCCCATGCTCATGGACTGGAAGAATAAACACTGTTAAAATACCTATGCTACCTAGAGCAATCTATACATTTAGTGTAATCCCTATCCAAATATCACCAACATTATTCACAGAAATGGAAGAAATAATCTTAAGATTTGTATGGAACCAGAAAAGACCCTGAGTAGCCACAGCATGTTGAAAAAGAAAAACAAAATTGGTGGCATCACAATTCCAGGCTTCAAGTTCTATTACAAAGCTGTCATCATCAAGACAGTATGGTACTGGCACAAAAACAGACACACAGATCAATGGAACAGAATTGAAAACTCAGAAATGGACCCTCAACTCTATGGTCAACTAATCTTTGTCAAAGCAGAAAGGAATATCCAATGGGGGGGAAAAATCAGTCTCCTCAACAAATGTTGTTGGGAAAATTGGACAACCACATGCAGAAGAATGAAAATGGACCATTTCCTTAAATCATACACACAAACAGACTCAAAATTGATGGAAAACTTAAATGTGAGACAGGAATCCATCAAAATCCTTGAGGAGAACACAGGCAGCAAGCTCTTTGACCTCAGCCGCAGCAACTTCTTCCTAGACACACCGCCAGAGGCAAGGGAAGCAAAGGCAAAAATGAACTCTTGGGACTTTATCAAGAAAGCACAGCAAAGAAAACAGTCAACAAAACCAAAAGACAACAGACAGAATGGGAGAAGATATTTGCAAATGACATATCAGATAAAGGGCTAGTGTCCAAAATCTATAAAGAAGTTAATCAGAGTCACCAGTCAAGATAGTGGAGGAGTAGCAGACTGAGATGATGTCAGGCTGCAGGAGTTCAGCTAGATAGTCATCAAACCATTCCGAAAACCTACAAACCCAAGAGGAGATCGAAGAGAAGAAGAGCAGCAATTCTAGAAATAGAAAATCAACCACTTTCTGAAAGGTAGGACATGCGGAGAAGTGAATCTGAAGTGACGGGAAGATAGACTGTGGGGGGAGGGGCCAGCTCCCAGCTAATGGTGGAGCAATGGAGCACAAAATTTGAGATTTTAAAAGTCTGCTCCATTGTGGGACATTGCTCCAGAGACCAAGTGGAGCCCTCGCGGGGACAGTGTGGTCTCAGGGCCCATGGAGTCACAGAAGGATTGGGTTCATCTGAGTGTAGTAGAGCTCGCAGGTATCAGAGCAGGGAAGCTGGCTACAGAGACAGAGCCAAGGAGTGTGCTCTCAGCTCAGGATTACCTTAAACTGTGATCCATGGTACAATCAGGCCACTGTTCTTTGAGAAGGGACCCCACAAGTGGCAGCTCCGGGGAGACCCACCTTCCTTCTCTGGAGGCAGGAATCTGCTGGATTCAGAGACTCCAAATGGGGCTGTGTGCCAGAGACAGAGGCGCTCAAGCGCTTTTCCCAGAAGGCGCACTGAGGAGTGGACCCCAAGCTCTTGGTTCCTCTGGGCTGGAAATTGGGAGGCCACCATTTTCACTCCTGTCCTCCAGAGCTCTACGGAAAGTGTTCGGGAAACAAAAGCTCCCAAGAGTGAACCCAAACAGATTACTTAGCCTGGCCCCTGGCAAGGGCTGCACAATTCCACCTCAGGCAAAGGCATTTGAGAATCACTACAACAGGCCCCTCCCCAAAAGATCAGCAAGATCATCCAGCAAAGACCAAGCTCACTGATCAAGAACAGCAGAATTCTAGAGGAGGGGAAAGCAAAGCATGGAATTCATGGCCTTCTCCCCATGATTCTTTAGTCTTGCAAAGTTAATTAAAAAATTTTAATGTTTTTTTTTTTTTTTAGCTGAATAGCTGGATATTTTAATTTTTTTTTTAATTTTTATTTTTTATAAACAAATTTTTATCCCCAGGGGTACATGTCTGTGAATCGCCAGGTTTACACACTTCACAGCACTAACCATAGCACATACCCTCCCCAACCCAATGTCCATTACCCCACCCCCCTTTCCCGACCCCCTCCCCCCCGCAACCCTCAGTTTGTTTTGTGAGATTAAGAG
>PISX010018719.1:0-39889 GCA_004024625.1 Mellivora capensis | reverse complement strand
GCATAATCTCTTCCAGTCCCGTCCATGTTGCTACAAAAGTCGGGTATTCATCCTTTCTGATGGAGGCATAATACTCCATGGTGTATATGGACCACATCTTCTTTATCCATTCGTCTGTTGAAGGGCATCTTGGTTCCTTCCACAGTTTGGCGACCGTGGCCATTGCTGCTATAAACATTGGGGTACAGATGGCCCTTCTTTTCACTACATTTCACACTTTTAATGGAAGTCCATTTAATGGAATCTAAACAGAGACAAGTTTCTGGTGAATTATAAGATAATGAATCATAGGACTTGATTTTTGCTGCACTGATGTCCTGAGTGATGCCTTTCAAGGAATCCTGGAGGGCCAGCGTATAGCCCTTCCAGAAGGAACAGTGATCAGAATTTAAGGATGCAATCAAGGGAATTTGGGCATTGGATATATGGCTCCAGAAAGAGTACCTCCCAAGTCATATTCCATGGGCCATTAGTTCCAGGAGATCATCTGACTTGTCTTACTTTCCCCTAAGTGTGGGAAACATATGTAGTCATCTGGAGGCTAACAATACATTTGACATTATAAAGGCTTAATTTGCTTTCATCTGGCTTTTTCCAAATGTACTTGAACAAGGGACTCCAACACCTTTTGGTAACACTCATTAGCATCCTCCAGAACTAGTGCTACATGGAATGTGCACTGGGGAATAAAGCTTTGGGAAAAGGGGGAATGAACCCAGATCATTTGAGGACAGCTAGCAAAGACTTTAATATACTTGATTACTAGTTATGAGAAATTTATATGCTAAGCAATGTATAACTATGTATGATGTTTATACATAGTTGGCTGAGAAGAATTTGCAATATATAGGATATAACCTAAAAATAAATAATAATGCTGCCTAAAGATAAGAATAACTTAAGCATAAAGGACTGCATCTAACTTTCCTTACATTTTCCATGATAGGAAACAAATGTCTTCATAAAAACCTTCCAGTGGCACATTCAGTAAAGCATCCAGCTGGTCCACTGCTTTCCTCTTCTGTAACATAACTAGTATGACCCAACTGATCCTTATTATCGACCAAAAGGCAACCCATAAAATCAGGCAAACTACTTGGGAAAACCAGCATTCTAAGGATTTTCCTCAAACCCTAACTCCAAATGTACAATGTACACATCTTTAATGTAACTTGGATTGTAGGAAAGTGGGCATTTAATATGTGGAAGACAACAACAGATCTGCAGGTAGAGTATCATTGGAATGGTGGAAAAGTCCAAAGTACAAGGTCAAGGGCTCCTTTAGCATTGTTGAATAATTATATTGATGGGACAACTTTCAAACAAAATTGGAACAAGAAATAAAATTTCCAGGGCAACTGCCTTCTACACTGGAAGGTCTTTAATGTGATATACTTAGAAATCTGTGATGTCCAGCCTTTGGCATAGTATGCTTAAAAATCTGTGTTTTCTAGAGTCTGGAACAGATTCGCCTGATCACCAATTCAGGAAAAAAAGAAAAACCTTTGATTGTGAAAGACAAGAAGTTAGTCGAGTCTAGAGACAACAAGACAACCAGATTAAATCTATTCCACTGAAACATAGATATATAATTTCTCTCCAGAGAATACCAAAGACTGACAAAATAAACAAAGAAATAACATGTTTCTTAACTTGTGAAATGTGACAGTCAATGGCATATGGCAAAACAAAATGCAAGGAAACAATGTTACAAGTTTTCCAGTGTTAGTAGCTATGGAGGAAGTGGAAGCATGTCTCTCCTCCTTAAAAGAAAGTCCTAAAAAGAAATCACTCTCAAAAGTTTCTTTATAGGAAAGCTCTTCTTCCTTTTGCTATAGGTAGTCTCTACAGTTTGGGGACTGGGAAGCGAGATTGACCAAGTCAACTATTTGGAATTTTCTTAAGTATCTCCTTTGTCTGCAAACATCCTCCAACTAGTAACAAAACTGTATCACTGTATCACTTCCACTCTCAGGTCATGGTGTGGGCATGTGACACAGACCTGGCCAGCGAGAACATTCCTTCCTTCTCTAGCCATAGTGATTGGTTCAGGGATGCCCAAGGGACCTCTACGGGGCAATGAGAATCACACACAGGGCATTTGCCAGAACTAGCAGGAGAGAGGTGCTCTTATTCCCTGGAGAGTTGGCTAAAGTAGAAGGCTGAAACCCTGGAGCTGCTGACAGCCCCCTCTGCAAAGACATGGTAAGGTCTTGTCTGAAGGAAAAGCCTGGGATGAAGAAAACAGAGCTAAAAATTACAGAGATAGATTCTTGGTATTATCTGAGTACTTGAGTCTGAGCATGATGAATTTTCATCTACCTGAGTTAATAAATCCCTTTTTATGTTTACCCAGCTTGGGAGTTTCCCTTTTCTTTTCCTTTTCTCTCCTCTCCCGTTCTCCTTCTCTTCCTCCACTTCTTTTTTTCCATTAGCAACCTAACAATAAAGAAGCTGAGCCTAGACCAGTGGTTCTATCGACTGATTTGGACAAAGAGCTGGTGACTGTGATTCACAAGCAACAAATAAGAAAGGTGTGCATATAATAATGAATTCTAGGGTTGGCTCAAGCAAACAGATTTGTAAGCCTGATGAATACTTGATGGTCAACATATAATGCTATGTGATAACTGTTATAAATTTTAAGCAGTTTTTATACTTTGTAGTAAGTACTTCATATATATTAAATGTGTATAATACATTCATATGTACACATATGCATTCCATATAGCTATCTCACACAATAATAATAGCTAAGCATAGAAAGAACTCAAAGTATTAGTATGCCCATCTAGACCGTAAACTCAGGGAAGGCAGGATGAAATATGCCTTCTTTCCCACTCAGTCCCCACTGTCCATCACAAAACCTGGTACCTGGCTGGTTTTCCATTTGTGAAGGAGATAAACAATAACACTTTCTCTATTTGCTTTGGCATGTTCAAATTTATCTATACTTAGATCCAATGATCTATGCCAAGTTTGCTATTCCTCAAGCGGGAAGAGAGAAATCAGTTGAAACATATTTTGATGTATATATCGGACAACAAACAGTTAACATCCTCAACAGATAAAGACTAAATGGACTAAGGGGTTTGTAAGCAACTAGGAATGCTGATAAGCAAAACTGTGTTTCAAGTATGTTGAATAAAATATTAAATCTTCAGAGAGACCTACTTCTTTGAATTTTAGGGTTTCCTAAGATCTTAACCTAAAATTTCTCTCCTTAGTCCTTGAAAAAAAGCAAATGCTTCCTTTATTATGCCAGCCTTAAAAAGATTATTCAATAAATGGAGAGAAATGATTATTTATTAGAAGGCAAAAAGTTATATTCTTATCTTACCCAATTTACCAAGGCATCCTCTAGACAGATGAGAATTTTAAGTATAAAAAAAAGCAATACTTAAGAAATATAACCAAATAAATTCTTTATAGGAAAATCATGATAGATTTGGCTTGTATCCCCAAAATGGTATGAAGAAATCAATAAGCAAACAACAGATTTGGAAATATCCTTTAAATATGAAATAGACAAAGGGTTGATATTCTAAACTTGTAAAAAGTACATGAACATGCAATTCATAAAAGAAGAATACATAAAAGAAGATATAAATACATAAAAGATACAATACAGAAAAGAAGAATAAATAGCCAATACACATATGCAAACAATGTTCAACTCTTACAGTAATAAAAATTTTAAAAAATCAAGATATAATTTATTTGGCCCAGTCAAATGGAAAATTTGAACAATATTCATAATCCCTAGTCCTGGCAAGGGAAATGGGTCCTTCCATAAAATCTGATTGGAGTACAGTTTCTGTACAACTTTTTCTGGAAGATGATTTTAAAACATGTACTAAAGAGTTCATGATTACATTCCTTCACCAGCAATTCTATTCTTAGAAAAAAAATAGAGATGAGTATCATGATTCATATTTTAACAATTCACATAAAAGATCAAGCTAGAAACAACCACCATGCCCAACAATAGGGGACTGGTTAAGTAAATTATATTCACAAGATTGAAGATGTTCTAGCAATGACATTATGTATTGACATGGGAAGATGGATATAGCATACTGCTATGGAAAAAGTAGGTTATAAAACAGAGAATATAATGTATACAGTTTTTATAAGAAAAAGAATACATGTATTCAGATACACATACATATTGAATAAAAGAGTATAATCTAAAATATTAACCATAGTCATTTGGGCTTAATGGGTTAGTGGGACTATGGATATTCTTTTCTTTGCATATTTCTTTGTATTCAAAGATTTTTTTAATGGAAGGTGTATGCTTAACATATCCACAGAAACACACATGCTATGTGTATTGTATGATGCATTTTCAGAAATTAAACAAATCTGTGTAATCAAGTCAAGAAACAAAATATTTCAGTACCTCCAGAATTCTCCCTCTTTCCCCTTTAGTCACTAATAATTCTTCAAATTGATTATTATGACTTCCAAAAACATAGAATGGTTTTGCTTGTTTTATATAAATGAAATCACACAGTATACAGTCTTTTGCATCTAGCTTCTTTCATGCAACATTATGTTTATAAGATGTATCTGATTTATTATGCCCAGCTATAGTTTGTTTATTCTCATTGTTGTGGAATATTCCATCATGTAGACATACTACAATTTAGTTATGCTTTCTACCCTTGATGGGGACTTGTGTAGTTCTCAGTTTGAGGCTACTATAAATAGTGCTGCTATGAATATTCTAGAACATGTCTCCTTGTGAACATATGTACACATATTTTTTAGACACGTACCTAGGAATGGAATTGTGTCAGAAAGCATGGTATTCTCAGTTTTTATACCACCAACCAGTTTTCTAGAGGTCTGTACCGATTTACTCTCCCACTATCAGCACAGGAGAGGTGTGCCCTATTGTTTACTCTATCCATCTCTTCAGGCAATTGTGACACCAATGAGGAATCTGCAGAAGAAGAAGTCAAGGAGTCAATCCCATTTACAATTGCACTCAAAATATAAGATACCTAGAAATAAACCTAACCCAAAAGGCAGAAAATCTGTACTCTGAAAGCTATAGAAAACTCATGAAAGAAATTGAAGATGACACAAAGAAATGGTTGTGTCCATTATCATGGATTGGAAGAACAAATATTGTCAAAATGTCTATACTACCTAAAGCAATCTACACATCTAATGAAATCCCTATCAAAATACCACCAGTATTTTTCACAGATCCAGAAAAAAAAATCCTAAAATATGTATGGAACCACAAAAAAAAAAAAACCTTAATAGCCACAGCAATCTTGAGAAAGGAAAGGAAAGCTGAAGGCATCGTAATTCCAGACTTCAAGCTATATTATAAAACTATGGCACAAAAATAGACACATAGATCAATGGAACAGAATAGAAAACCCAGAAATGGACCCACAACTATGGGGTCAAAGAAAGGCAAATATGATATGGTTCCCCTCATGTGGAATTTATGAAACAAAACAGATGAAAAAAGAGGGAAAAGGAGAGGCAAACTGTAAAATAGACTCTCATCTAGAGAGAACAAACTGAGGGCTTCCGGAGGGAGGTGAGTAGCAGGATGGGCTTGAATGGGTGATGGGCATTAAGGTAGGCACTTGTGACAGCACTGGGTGTTATAGGTAACTGATGAATCTCTAAATTCTACTCCTGAAACGAATATTATGCCATATGTTAACTAACTCAAATTTAAACAAAAACTTGAAACAAACAAACAAAAAAACCCAATTGCCTCTATTTGTTTGTGACAACCCTGGGGAAAAACTTTTCCCAGAGCAAGCATTCAGTTAGGTTAAAAAAGGACAACTCCCATGTGAGGTCTTCTAGGGAACTAGGAGACAGGTCAAATAATGGGAATGAGGTTTGAAGGAGCTCCAAAGCCATATTTCCCCCCTTCCGTTGCTGCCAGGGGGTTGGGTTTCACTGTTATCTTGAGCTGTGGGTTTTCAAGGCTACCAGAGAGTTGGGGGTGGGTGGGTGTGGTATGGGAAGAGGGCAACCAGAAATGCCACAGAGCCTCTCTTCTTACTGAGCTGCAGTTATTTTACTTTACTAAATGTTCTCTGAAGTGCTATAAGCCTTTGGTTAATTCCCAGAGTTCTAAAAAAAAAAAAAAAATGGCTCTGGCTATTTTTGTCAGTTTTCTAATTGTTTTTGTGGAGGAGATGATTTTTGGAAGTCAAAATACTTACTTACTTACTCCATCCTCACCAACATCCCTCAATATGCCTTTTAAAAATTTAATCCTCACCACAATCCTATGAGACACATATAATGATCGGGCCATTTTACAGATTATAAAACTAAGATTTGAGGTCAGGTAACATGCTTGGGGGTATAGTTAGTAAACGGAGGTGCTGGGGTTCACACTCTGGTTATTGAACTCTCCTGCTTAAACTCTTAACCTTACATTTGCTAATGAAGGAAAGATGGGATTAAACCAATGCCTCAAGCCTTGGGCCTCTTCTCACGTCCACCATTTCAGGAGGCGCAGTGGGGTTTGGAGAGACGCTGGTGTTACTTTCCTTGAGTATAAAAGGGAGATTATATTACCACTTCTCTTCCTAAAGCCTCAGAATCCAAAGATTCTGCATAGAGAAACAATATGCTACAGAGTGCTAGGTAATTATTGTTATATAATAGGCAGTATATTAGAAAATAATATTTTATGGCATTCTCAGAAAAATGCCAAACAGGCCTAAACTATCATGTCCTTCCTGGGGGACCTTCCTCCACAAGCAGGAAGGGCCCCTCACTGTGAGGGCTGAGTTCCAATGAGGGAAGCTTTCAGCTTATGTGACCATCAAATGGGTGTTTGTGCTATTTGTCTTCTCCCAACTCCATGATTATATGAAAACAATAGCCAGGACTACACTAGCTTAAGGAAGAATGTCCTTCTCTGAGCGCTCAACCCTTAGAAGGATTGTTTTTTCACTTCTGTCACCAGAGTGTGGAAACATGGACTTGATTTTTCAAGTGAGCGATGGAAATAGGACTAACAAGCGGTCCCAGATTCACTCGTATGAAAACAATAACACATTCTGTGACTTGGAGGTCTGGAGGTTTATGTTGGCACCAATTGGAATGCTAATGTGCAAAGAATCTGGTCTCTCCTCTCAAACACTAACAAACACCAGCCATTTCCTACTGATTGGTTTCAACCTAACAAGCATTTTTTGAGCCCAAAAGAATATTTCATTGTAGAGTATTTAGATTATGCTGATTACTCACTCATGAGCCCTAAGTTGGTCAATGAGGAACAGATTGCTTCAGCTTGGTATCTACCACCCACTCGCTATCACCACCACAACCACCACCACCCAGGATTAATAGTCATAAACAGAACAAGATATCACACGAAAAGGAATCTAAAGTTTTCTTAAGTGCTTCGTGAACTCTGGAGTATCAGAGATCCCTTTGGGCATATGATAAAAGCTGTGAACATCTCCTCTTGTGAAACTGCCCTACTGGTAGAATTGCCAAGTTCATCTTGGGGCTCACAGGCTCTCCAAAAAGCTTATCCCCCATTGAGAATTCTTTCTACGGTACCGTCCAGGTCCCGTCCAGGTACTTTGTCCAGGGCATCAATGCCTTGGTCATATAGGTTTCAAAGTGCATTTCACAGAACTACTCTGAACTTTCCTCCCACCAACTTAGAATTCTGTCTTGACCTCAGAAATGGTATGTCCAGATGAACCTGGACCATCATTGGAACCTGGAAGACTGTTATTGATTGTGTGAGCAGATCCTTATGGAGGGTATAAAGTGTCTTGGAACAAATTATGGCACTAGCAATGTCATTGATTACTTAGATGTGTATGTGTTTGCTGTTTCTCAAAGAGGTTTTTTTTTATAGATATGTTTTTATTTCATATCAGCATCTATAGAAAACATCGATGTGGGTATTAAGAAACTGGAAAACAAAAATAAGTAATTTGCAGGTCATTTTAAGTATCAATGAGTTGAGTAAAACTGTAACTTTGCCACCATTCTAGTTTTTACTTTACTGCACCACCAATATGAACATCTAATTTCAAGCACAGCTACCTTCTTTGGAGTTAACTGTCATCAATTCAATAGGCACTACTGAGCGTTGGTTAAGGGGCATGCCGCGCGGTGGGCACAGGGTTACAAGGTGGCTGAGGTTCTTCAGGAGCTCACAGTCCTATGGGGAGCACAAACATGAAACGAACAGCTTCACATACTAGGGTTCGTCTATCACCAGCCGTAGCGGTGCACAGAAGGGTTCCGTCAGCACAGAGATAAATGGTCTATCTGCGTGAAGAGAGAATGAGGAAGGGGACAAAGGAAGAGTCGGGGGAAACATCTGGGGAAGGGAGATGAAACAACAGACTCTTGAAGGAAAAACAGAGCATCAGGCATTCTAAAGGGAAAAGACAGGATTCTGAGAGCCATGAAGCAGCAGGCCCATGGGGGACGCTGTGAGTTGTGCAGTTTGACTAGAGTGTGACATGTAATTGAGGACATGGGGAGAATGAGGCTGAGGAAGCAGATAGCATGGAGGGTCTTGTTTGCTTTTATAAGAAGTAGGCTTGGTCCCAAATGCCCTGGCAAGTCATGTGAATAGAGTAGTAACATGAGCAGGCCATGTGTTAGCTGGTAGGGTCTGGCTACATTAGGGACAGATTTAGGGCCAAAGTAGAAAGATGAAGAGGGTGGTTGTTGCACTTGTCAGTGTGAGAGGTGGTGAGGCCTGCCCTGGGGAGATGGTGGTTAGGGCAGAGAAAAAGAGCCTAGCTCAAGGAAAACTTGAGAGACAGAATTGCTAGGAGTTGGTAGCTGATCACATGTGGGAGAGAGATGGTGGAGAGAGGATGAACAAATGTGGCTCCATGAACTAAGTGTGATTTTCTGAGCTGAAGAACATGTGGTGTGCCAAGAAGATGGTGCATTGTGCTTGAGGTGGATGTGGGGACACTGTGAGCATCTGAGAAGGAAACTAAGGATGGTGGTTAAAACTGTGTGAGAGATCACCCACTGGAAATATGCAAAAAATTAGCATCCTTAAAATTTTGGGATCATAAACTCCTGGAAGGATATGAAGAAAAAGATTGACTTACTCCAAGGAAAGCACGCATTGAGCGCATGCACACACATGATTTTACTTACCACTTGAGAGGGTCACCAAGCTCCAGTTCAAAGCTATGAAGAGTGAGGGGAGCGTTCTGTGACAGGAGGTGAGGAGTGTTGGATTCAAGTGTCTGGCGCATGTATCAAGTAAGCATGACGTCCCCAGATGGGACCATCTCCTCTAGGTGACTCTGACAAGGCCACCTGATCTTAGAACGGGAGAGAAATGAGGAAGGCTGAGTGATTGCCAGCATTCCCTCACCGATGGGGCCGAAAGCAGCTCGGAAGAGTGGAGGATCTCTGACCTGGGAAAACTGCCCTGCTTCCCTCTCCTCTGTGGGTCTCATTGCTCTGCCTCTCACCTCTGGGCACTGGCCCTCATCTCAGGGCTTACAGTTACAAACTCACCTTTCAGATATGTACCTGTCATGGGGGGGGGCGGTGGGAGGGCAGAAACTGTCACAATTCTTATCCAACATATGACTCTGTAGAATAATTTTCCTGGAATTTTTTTTAAAGAGTTTATTTGTTTGCTTAACAGAGGGAGAGAGAGAAAGAAGGAGAGAGAGAGCACAAGCAGAAGGAGCAGCAGGCAGAGGGAAAAGGAGAAGTAGACTCCCCACAGAATGGAGAGCCTGACACAGGGCTGGATCTCAGGACCCTGGGATCATGACCTGAACCGAAGGCAGATGCTTAACTTATTGAGTCATGCAGGTGCACCCCAAGGAATTTTTTTTTTAATTTTTAAAAATTTTTTTAAAGATTTTTATTTATTTATTTGACAGACAGAGATCACAAGTAGGCAGAGAGGCAGGCAGAGGGAGAGGAAGGGAAGCAGGCTCCCTGCTGAGTGGAGAGCCCGATGTGGGGCTCGATCCCAGGACCCTGGGATCATGACCTGAGCCGAAGGCAGAGGCTTTAACCCACTGAGCCACCCAGGTGCCCCCCAAGGAATTTTTATACCCATTATTTCTACTACTTTCATTACATGTTCATAAATTTCAGGTCTTGTCATTTATGGGAGCATCTGAATTTGGGAAGAGATAATGGGTGTGCTTAAGGTCACAAAATAATTCCAGAGGGAGTTCTGATCATTGGCAGGCCAATTTTCTAGCTATAAGATCATGTTACTTTAATCTGAAGATACATGGAAACATATTAAAAAAATGTGAATTCTATTTTTCTCTTATTCTTACTAAAATTTTCTTGAAGTACCAAAGAGTTATAATAATTAGTATAACAACTTGTGGCTTCCTGATGAAAAAGGAAGAGATGATCAAGAACAAGTGTTCCTATGAGCTTATTGCTAACCAAGTTCGGATTTTATTCATTTTATTATTTTTGCTGGCTTCTCTATGCTTTGCTTTAAGAAGGCTCAAATACTTGAAATGTATATTTATGTGTGTGTGTGTGTACACACACACACACACACATATACACTTTCACTGAATATTGGCATAAACTTTTAAATATCTTTTATAAATCATAAAAGATAAGATCAGTGAGTTAAGACCTCATCCATGATAACATGGCTTACATTATGCCATGATGAGAACCTGTATCTGTCCAGTTTCAAAACAAATTCTTTCCCCACTGCACCATCCTCTACACTTTGCACATAGGAGCAAAGCTTGGGAAGGCTCAGGGTTGATCACCACCAAGTGAGAGCAGAGGTGGGCTTTCACTTGAGTGTCATAGAAGGCAACTGTAGTCCTTTCAACCTCTGCTACAGGCGTGTTTCTCTTCTCTTCTCCTTTCTCTCCTTAAGTTTCTGCTTCCTCACTTCATATTATTCACCTTCTTTCCCATTTTGCTTCTTGAACCTTCTAAAATAACTTACAGCTGAGGACTCAGTCCTTTACAGACTTGGTCACAGCCGATCTTTAGATCCAAATCTCGAACTCAATGCTATTGAGGGAATTAAGTGTAGTAGTTCAGGGTGAGGGTTCTGGAGACAGATTTCTTTGCCATCCTTGACATTAGCTCAGTGGCCCCATGCTAGGCCCTTAACTTCTGCTCTTTCTCCCTCCCACTCCCTCCCTCTCTTTCCCTTCCTCCCTTTCTCTCTCTCTACCACATGAAGACACAGCAAGAAAGCAGTCATCTGGGGAGAAAAGAAGAGGGTCCTCACCAGAACCAAAGCATGCTGATATGTTGATCTTGGACTTCTAGCCTCCAGATCTGTGAGAAAATAAATTTCTGTTGTTTAAGCCACTAAGTTTATGGTATTTTGTTATGACAGCCCAAGCTAACACATGTGATTTGGGGACTGCCATTTCGGACTGCATAGTCTGAGAGGGCTTCTCTAAAAAGCTGACATTTGAGCTAAGATCTGAATGTTGACAAAAAGGCAGTTAAAGTGAAGACCTGGGCTAAAGGAGTACATTTTTGAGTGAGGCGGTTGTGTAAGGAAGACTGTCACCCTTTGTATACCTATGACACGGACATAAGGACATCAATCCCCCTCTCTTCCATTCCTCTTCTCCATAGTCTACCAAGAATGCCTCATGGCTAGGACTCGAAGACCTTAACTGGTACCTGGGATCCCTGTGGAACCATCCACATGGTCCCACCATTCTCAGAAAGTCTTGGGCTTATTATATTTCTGATTTCCTTTTTCCAACAAAACTTGCCTTTCCTGTGCCCCATTTCCTCAGTAACTCATATTGGCTGACACACCTAAGGAACGTAAGTTACTCCTCCCAGATAACATCTACATTACACAGGCACCTTCTAAAGGAAACCTGATCCTCGATGACTGGCAGTGATGTGAGAATCCAGGCACCATGGGGACGACTGAGGGGGTATTGTAGAGTAGATGCCCAGCACAGGCATATACATATTGCCTTTCAGGGCTCTCTTTTCCTGTGTGCAGAAATTACTGATATCTAGAATATACTCCAAACTGACGCTTAAGAATAAAGATTTCTATTATAATTCCAAACATAGTTAAAAATGGAGGTAGGTTGCAATTTAGGCCAAATCGTGACAATATCTCCAATAGATTATATCTCAGTACACTTATATAAGCTCTGGATCGACTAATTTCTTGTCAAAGGATTTTAGATCAATATCTGAGTTTTAAATGTTGAGCTACAAAGGAGCTGCTAAAACCTCAAGCAGCTAAAATCTAGCTCCCAATTCACAAGAAATGTGGCCAAGGAAGACATTAAATAGAGTGCTGTCACTAGTCAGAGTTGATGAAAAGCAAGCACAGAGATGGTACCTATCAAAAGGGAAATTAGAATAAATGAATATTAAAATATTTAAATCCATAATAATGTGTTCAAAACACAGTTCTGAAGAACATCGTCATTGGAAGTGAGAAACCAGTGCTAAGTCACTTATAGTCTTTTCTAAGCGAGCTTCTTCTCCCATTTCAACTCATTAGGATAATATTAGCTTCAAGTGTAATGGTGTAATTTTAACGGTACTGTACACAAATTACTCTGGTTCTCGCTCTGACAAGGTTTAGCAATAATCCCTCTTGGCAGACCTTTAGCAATTGCTAAAATGCTGGAAAAACAAAAAGGAATGCAGCCTTTAGGAAAAAAAATACACACACACACACACACACATATATATAGTCAAGACAGCCTGTAGATTATATTTACCTAAAAAGGAGTGAAGAATGCTTCCAAATTCTCCAAGTTTAATGTCTACCCCTTTAAGAGTTTAAAGGAAAATAAGGACAGAAAATCCCAGACATTTTGCCATTTCTGAAATTCCCTGGACACCATATTACCTTGTAGAGTTTAATGTCATGAGACAGACCACCAGAATATAGCTTTTTTATTTTTACTGTTAACCATCTTAAGGATAGACTTCTAATACTAACCTAAATACAGATACACATGCATACCCACAAACATATGCTTCTTTAAAGTTCTAAAGGTCAAGTTAATTTCTGCCCAATAGTATAGAGCAAATAAATACATCTCTTTAATGCTCAATGAGCACTATTTAATTTTCTTAGAAAAATGGAGAAGGCAGTAGCTACCTCAAGGTTTCTATGAGGACTAAATGAGGTAGTGAATTGTAAAACACCTACTACAGTGTCTGCCACACAGTAAGGACTAGTAAGAAGCATTATGACTGTTATAACTACCATTAGTACAAGGTAAATAAAATGATTCATATTTGAATGAAAATCCAGAATCCCAAAGCACTTCCCTAGACATATGATATTTGAACGTCCAAGCCATCTGGTGAGAGAGAAAGATGAGAACCCTCATTCCTGTAGGTGAGGACTTAGCAAAAATAAACTATTTGCTCAAGATCAAATACCTGGAAATGCAACCTGGATCTCCCAAATCCTAAGTGACCCATAAAGCCTGTCCTTATTTCTCTTCACTTTTAAAACCCTGGACTCGCACCTTTCACCCAGTCATTCACTCATCAGATTATCAGGAGCCCACTTTGTATCAGTATTTGTGGCCGAGTGTGGAGGTCGGAGGAGGGAACAAGACAGACAAGGTGCTTGTGGTCATAGGCTTAGTTTCCCAAATTTGGTGCCAGGATGTTGAGATAGAAAATAATTAACAGAATAAGCAAATTTCCTAGTATTATGGGCTAAATCATGTCCCCTTCCCCCCAACCCGAAATCCATATATTTAGGCCCTAGTACCTGGTATATTCTGAGAAAAGTGATCATTTTTGGAGCTAAGTCTTTAAATAAGTGATTAAGTTAAAATGAGGATCTTGGGGGTGGGCCTTGATCCCATCTGTTTGGGGTACCTAAGGAAAGGAAATTTGGACTTAGGGGAGAGACTGGAGGTACAAGTACAGAGGAAAAACCACGTGAGGACACAGCAAGAGAATGGCCAGATATCTACAGGCTAAGGAGAGAGGACTCAAAAGAACCAAATCTACTGACACCTTGATCTTGGACTACTAGCCTCCAGAGCAGTGAGGAAATTGATTTTTGTTGTTTAAGTCTCCTTGTTTATGCTGTTTTGTCACAGCAGCCTAGCAAACTAATGTACCCAATAAGAGAAGTTGACAAGTACTATGGGAAAAAAGTAAAAGAAGAAAATGCTAGCAGTGATGAGGAGCTTTGGAAGAGTCATTGCAATATTTAACAGGGTCTCATCTGGAAGTGAGGTTTTGAGTAAAGATTTGGCAGAAATAAAGGAATTAGCTATGGAGACATTCAGGGGAAAGCTTTTCCAGGTAAAGGGGATCATTGGTACAGAGGCCCTGGGGGCTGGGGGAAGTATTCCAGTGTATGTTATGAAGCAACTTCTGAGAAGAAGGAACTGGGGAAGAATGAGCAAGAGGAGTAGTAGGTGAGGTTGGGGAGCAATGGAAGGGACAGGTCAGGTAAAGTTTTGTAAGCTATTGTAAGAACTATGATTTCTTATTTGCATGAAATGGAGTTGCTGGGTTCTGATTAGAGTGACATGACCTCATATAGTTTAAAAGAATCATTTGGCTTCTTTGTTTATCATGAAGATACGACTGTAAGTTCAAACTAGAGTGGAAGGCATGGAAGTGGTGATGAATGGTCAGGTTCTGAATCTACTGTGAAGGCAAGCCCAAGAGGATTTCCTGATAGATTGGACATGGGGTATGAGAGAAAGAGTAGAGTCAAGGATGAAACCCCCTGGTTTTTCAACTGAACAGATGAAAGAGCATAGATATCAGCTTCTGAAACGGGAAGGCTGCAGGTAGAAGTGATATGATGAGGAAGAGCAATAATTTAATTTTTGATGGATCGAATTTGAAATACCAGACATCCAAATGGAGATGTTAAATTAGCAGTCTATTATTGGAGTTTGAAGTTTGGTAAAAAGCATTCTGCTGGGGATATAAGAGAATGAGTATAGTTAGAAACAAAGTAAAAACAAAGATGGAGACCTCAAATGAAGAAAGGGAAACCTCAAATGAAGAAATCAGGGAGAAGACAAAGAGTCAGCCAAGGAAACTGAGAAGAAGCATGGCATCCTACATTGCCCTAAAACAAACAAACAAACAAACAAACAAACAAAACAAGTGAAGAGATTGTTTTTAGGAGAGAAGATTGATCAACTGTGCTGAATGCTGCCATTAAATCAAGCAAGATAAGTTCTAAGATTTGACTTTTGGATTTAGCATGGAAAACATTGGTGACCTGACAAAAGAACTTTCTGTGGGATGGTAGGGGAGATAACTTGGTCTAAGTGGATTTATGAGAAGGACAGGAGAGGAATTAAAGACTGAATATAAGTAACTACTTCAAGGAGATTTATTGACAAGGGGGGCAACAAAGGGAGCTGGTATTGGTGGGGAAAAGTGGGAGTCAAAAGAATATTTGACATTTTCTTGGAGAATTTCTTTTTCAAGAGAAACTAGGAGAAATAGCAGAATGTTTTTATTCCTGTAAGAATGATCCACTGGTGGGCAACTGGGTGGGTCAGTGGTTTAAGCCTCTGATTTCAGCTTGGGTCATGATCTCAGGGTCCTGGGATCGAGTCCCATATCAGGCTCTCTGCTCAGCGGGGAACCTGCTCCCTCTACCCCTGCCTGTCTCTCTGCCTACTTGTGATCTCTTTCTGTCAAATAAATAAATAAAATCTTTAAAAACAACAACAAAAAAGAATGATCCACTGGAAAGGGAAAAGTTGACACAGAGGAAAAAGAGGAGCGACTAGTTGGGAAAACATTCTGAGGAGGTGAGTGGGGATGACATCTAGTGCATCAGACCAGCTTTCAGCAGAACGGAGCATAGCTAGTATTTGCTCCTATACAGCTGAGTATATGTGGGGGTGGGAGCTCCTAATTGCTTCTATTTTTTTCTCAGTGAAGAATAAAGCAGAGTCTTCTGTCGAAAGGAACGAGGATAGGAAAGAGATGTCAAAGACTTGAAGTTAGAGAAGCTAGGATGGAATGACATATTGGTTTGCATGATGAAGTACCACAAACTGGGTGGCTTAAGCAACTGAAATGTAGTGTTTCACAGTTCTGGAGGCCAGACGTCCAAGACCAAGGTATTGGCCAGGTGGGTTCCTTCTGAGGCTGTGAGGGAGAATTTGTTCCATGACTCTTCTTCCACTTCTGGTGGCAGGCTGCCAATCTTTGGTGTTTCTTGGCTTGTAGAAGCATCATCCCGATCTTTCAACTTCATCTTCACCTGGTGTTCTCCCTGTGTAAGTGTCTGTGTCCAAACTTCCCCTTTTTATAAGGACACAAGTCATGTTGGACTGGGAACCCACCTTTATGACCTGGTCATAACTTAACTAATTATAATTATAACAACCCTCTTCCTAAGTCAGGTCATGTTCTGAGGTACTGAGGGCTAGGGCTTCAACATATGAATTTTGGGGGTGGGGATGTAATTTAGTCCATAAAAAGCGATCAAGGAGATTGGCAGCAGAACCAGAGCAAAAGGAGCCACATAACATCTGTGGTCACAATTCCAGGAGATCATTTCCTCCATCAACATTCAGTTGCATGGGTGCAAGTACCAAGTAGATAGAGAACTGGGTCTATCTAAAGTTGTGGTTTTCAGGTTAATCTCAAGCAAGGAATTTAAGGATGTATGCCAGTTGGTGATTATTATGTTTTACTATGGAATTAAAGCTGGAGAGGGAGAGAAGAGAGGACTTGAAGGTGGAAGGGATGGAGAAAAAAATATTAGGATCAATGGATCAGGGGTCCTGGTTGTGGGGAAAGATGGTTGAAGTTGGGGTCCTTGAGGAAGTAAGCTAGGAAATTGCAAAGTGGTAGGAAGACAGCAGGTGCATGGAAGTGCAATAAAATGGTGTTTGGTTATTTTCAATGACAAAGTCTAAGGTGACAAAGGAGTGAGTGGTTGAGGCGGGGGAATGGACAAGATTGTTGGAGGAGTAGAGGCCACAATACTGAGAAATCACTGGCTTGGAAGGGTCATCTATATGTATGTTTCCACTCACTCATTCAGTCATTCACTCATTTCTTGATTCAAATACTATGTGCTGATCATAGGCAGAATGGAGTTTTGTTGAGAGCAAGGTTCATGAAACTCAACAAGAAAGCCACTGCTAAACCCAGGTATCCCTGCCTGAGCTTAGAAGGTAAGTCTTATGTTGACCTATGTCGTGATTATGGGAGCAGAAAAAGAGGGAAAAAAAAAAAACTTACTGAAGTTAACTTTGAAACTCCTTCAATATCCAAATAAACAATTAACCTAGAAGAAAATAAAAATTTCATTCTTTAAACATCCTTCACTGCTTGTTTTAAAAAATTATTATTATTATTTGGTCTCCTCAGTAGCTTATGTTCATTGTGTTGATATGTGTGTTTCCTGGGGATTCTATACACTCCAAAATCTGAAGAGTAAGCAAAAATAGTGCTTCTGCTTAAACCCTTCACAGTTTATAGCCACATTTACATAACATTAAATAAGTCAACAAAGGCATCATTAGCTCCCATTAAAATATGAGCAAAGAAATTTAAACGAACAAGACAGGCTAATTGGTAAGTAATGTTGTGTATCAAAAATTATGACTGTAAGATACCCTAGTTAATGAGAAGCCCTACAATCATGTTTACTACATATTTAAAAATTAAATGAAGGTGAATAAAAGTTAACAAAAGAAGATTTTTGTTTTCCTCGATGGTATCATGTCTGTTTTTCAGAGTCACCAAAGCAAAAATGAACTTTTGGGACTTCATCAAGATCAAAAGCTTCTGCACAGCAAAGGAGACAGTCAACAAAACAAAGAGGCAACCCACGGAATGGGAGAAGATATTTGCAAATGACAGTACAGAGTCAAAAGTAATGAGTATTTTAGCCATCCACCTCGACAAAACATCTCCTTCTAATATATGTGATGTTTAACTTGTATGTTCTTGAGTTATAAACAGGAAAGCCATAGTCTGGGTAGAGAGAAAGGCAGAACTCTACATTATACCAGTGAGGGGTCTTGGTGTGATCTCAGGCCTTGGTTGTGGGAGGAATTTCCTCCTACTCCTTTCTCTGTGCGGGCTTGCGTCCAAGCCCAGGCAAGATGTGCCCTTCAAGTCAGCCACCTGATGCCTGATGCCTGAGATTCCTAATGCCACCTGCCTAGAAGGATAATGGGGGATGAAACCGAAAGATGCTCACATCTGATCAATTTAGTCGGAATCTTGGGGAGGGGCTCCCGCATGTGTGCTTTAGAAAAGCCTCTCCATTGATTCTAAAGAGCCACTCTACTAGCCCTCTCATTAATCAAATAGCAGCTCCCATTTACTGAGTGGCCACTATGTATAGAGCTCTTTAATAGAAAACGGAGGAGGTTAGGTTTTTTTCTTTCCCCCAACCCTTTAAAATGAAATGTTTTCCATGTAGCAAAGTCGAAATAATTTTATCGTGAACTCTACTTACAGACCACCTAGATTAGACCATCATGTCTTACTATTTCTGGTTTTATCATATACCTATCCCCCTCTCCATCAACACGTCTGCTTTTTTACACATTTCAAGGCGAATTATAGACATCTGTATAATTTCCCTTAAATACTTCAACATGCATACCATTAACTAGAGTACAATATTGGCTTACTTTTTCTTTTGATGTAAACTTTCTGGAAAAAAATGCACAAATCTTAAGTGTGTATTCACCCTGTTTAGATAAATGAATAGATATGTACAACTCAAACTGCTATCACGATAGAGGATATTAGGCAGCATAATTTATATTTTGTTAGATGGAATCTTAAAGACTAGTTATTCAAAAAGACTCCATAGAAAGAGCAGTTCTTCACCCCAAAGAAAGGCTACTTAACGATGTGAATTTCATACATTGAGTCATTAAGTAGAAAATATTTGAGAGGAGAGAAAATAAAAGGGCCTCCATGCCATCTTCAGGTGGCTCAGACACACTCCGTGATGAGTCAGATCACGTTGCATGCTGGAGGCACGGGGTTGGTCACGTGTCTGGAGTGGAAGCTTCTGGAAACACGGGGTCCTATGCCATGTATGTGTGTATGTGCGTGTGTGTTCATGTGTGTATACATGTGTATTGAAAAAAGGTATAGTTTTATAGGCATCTGGGTGGCTCAGTGGATTAAAGCCTCTGCCTTTGGCTCAGGTCATGATCCCAGGGTTGTGGGATTGAGCCCCACATCGGGCTCTCTGTCCAGCGAGGAGCCTGCTTCCTCCTCTCTCTCTGCCTGCCTCTCTGCCTACTTGTGATCTCGGTCTGTCAAATAAATAAACAAAAATCTTAAAAAAAAAAAAGAAAAGAAAAGAAAAGAAAAAAGGTATAGTTTTGACATTTTGTTTAGCTCAAGACACTAATATTTCTTTGACAGTAGATCGCTTTCTTTATTTGTCTCCTTCTGACCAGGAGGATCATCTGAGGGGAGAGGTTTCTAGAAAGCACAATATTAAGGGAATCGAGGCCTTTAAATGCTAATGGCAAGAGGAAATGATCTTGCTTCTGAACTCTGAAAACAGAGATTGATTTAATAAACCGTAAAGAGTTTTCAACAATGTATCCAACTTCAAGTGAAAAGATACATCCTGCATTACAGTGCTGGGGTTCTCCACTTCGTCCCTTCCATTTGGAAAGCTGAGCTCTGAGGCTATAACCTCAATGGAGTCTACATGCAGACACTCTCAAGTGATCACTCTTCATTTTGTGGCCTCTGAATTATAAGTCCTCTGCCTACAAATGTGTCTAAATTTGATCTTTTCCTATGCTGGAATGGTCTTCACCCTAGTCTAACACATCCCTCTCCCTTCCTTTAGATTGCTCCAGAAATCTCGAGTCCTTGTGAGACTTTGATTATCCATTGGGTCATTCAGTGGCTATTGAATGACAGTGACTGACAACCTATACCATGCCAGGAGCTGGGAATATGATAATGAACAGAGTAGCTAGTGTTACTGTTCTTCTGAAGCTGTGTCCCAAAGAAGACAAGTAAACCGTTGTTTTCTTGGAATTTTGACAATGGTTATGTGCAGGCCATCCAGGGAATTTTTCTCTTTATGGAGGTAAAAGTGACATACAATATCCTATTAATTTCAGGTGTAGATTATAGTGATTCAATATTGTTATACCTTACAAAATGATCCCCACAATAGGTCTAGTTAGTGTCTGTCACCACACAAAGTCATGATATTATTGACTCTATTCCCTATGCTGCATATCACATCCCTATAACTTATGTCATAACTAGTAGTCTGTACCTCTTCATCTTCACTAATTTCACCTGCCCCCCCAACCCCACCCTCCTCTGGTAACCAGCAGTTTGTTTCCTGCATCAATGAGTCTGTCTCTGCTTTATTTATGTGTTTGTCTTGCATTTTAAATTCCATAGATAAGTGAAATCACTTTGTCTTTATCTATTTCACCTAGCATGATACCCTCTAGATCCATCCATGTTGTTACAAATTGCAAGATTTCATCTTTTTTTATGAATGAGTAATATTATATAACATTCTATCTATCTATCCACACTGCATTTTCTTGATCAATTCATCTATCAATGGGAATATGTTGATTATTATAAATAATGCTGCAATGAGCATAGGAGTGCATATATCTGTTCAGGCTGGTGTTTTACGATTTCTTCAGAAAAATACCCATGAGTGAAATTGCTAGATGGTATGGTAGTTATATTTTTAATTTTCTGAGGAACTTCCACACAGCTCTCCATGGTGGCTGTACCAATCCAGGGAATGTTCTGAATGTGTAATGTGAAGGCCTGACTTAGTCTGTGAGCTCTGCTGGAGTTGAAGGGAAGGGTTCCCTGGGGAAGTACAGCTCAGATAAGACCTCAAGAATGCACTGAACATTGGGTGATGAGCAGAAGTGCGTCCATTTACAGCAGAAGCCAAAGATGGTCTAAAGGTCCAGAGGCGACAAAGAACAAAGGAATTGTCATGAATTGAAAACCAGGAGGGAGGACATTGTGGCTGGAGTGAATGAGCTACAGTGACCCGAGATGGGAGGAGGGGAGGGCCACAGGCAAGGCTGGTGGCCATAATAAAAGCTCTGGTTTTATTCCAATTACAGGGGCAAGGTATTTGTATAAGAATACAAGTGAAGATATTCTTGTAAACAAGTGGTTGACATAATCAGATTTTTAAAGAAATGTACTCTGGCTGGGTGTGGAGGTCAGACTGGAGAGAACTGGTGTTGATATCCAGGGGGATCGTTTTGGGGACTTGCAGTGATCCATTGGTGCAGATGATGACCTGGGCTGTGGTGAGAGCCACGGAGAGGAGGAAGAGTGTCTGAGATGAATAGCATTTCGTTCGCCCCTGCCGATTCTGGTTGATGGTGCCCACTTGACAGTAGGATTCCCGATGCTCTGACTCACAGATCATGAACAGGTCTCACCAATAAATAAACACAAACTGGCATGCCTGGGAATTGTGTATGGCCTGAAAGACCACGGAGAACGATTCTTCTACATTAGCCAGCTGCACTTGGAAAGAATACACAGACCTCTGTGAATCATTTCATGGTTTATTAAACAAAATTCTGTTTGCAATTGGCAAGTTAGGAAAATAAACATCCATGTTTGTTTTCACTTTCTATTTCCTTGGTTTGTCCAGAGACTCGCAGCCCAGATCTTAGGGCCGTTCTTGGAGACTCAGGAAGCAGACCTGGATTCCCACTCTTAAATGCCACAGTGAAATCAGCCACAGATTGCCATTAACCCCTGTGAGAACAAGGGGGAATTCTTCATGTTGTTCCATCATCGGAGAGGGCATATGTGCTGCCTACCAGGGCCAGCAGGTACTAGCTTCTTCTAGTGCATTCCTGCTCCAGATGCTGCCCCTTGGCCCATCTGCCCTTCCAAACCTGGGAGAATCCTCTGAAGGATCCATGGGCAGAAGAGCTTTGCCTCGCCTGAGAAATGGTACTAGACCAGTGTTTACGTACAACCTCATTCAAGATGTGCGCGGGAGGAGAGACTTACTTGGCTTCATCCTATTTGAATGCCTGCTTGCTGGAGAGGGCGAGCCACCTGAGCGTGTGTCCAAATCCCTTGGAGGGCTTGTTAAAACACAGGCAGATCTGGGGTGGGGCCTGGGACCTTTCATGTTGAACAAGTTTCTGGATGATGCGGAAGCTGCTCATCTGGGGACACATTGTGAGAACCTCTGACCTAGGCAACATAGCCTCCCAGGTCAACTTATTCAATGGACAAATGATTCATCAAATGCCCCCTGGATGTCTGGCCTGCAACTGCCTCCAGGTCTTGAATCGATGGTGTCTTTGTTTTGGAGTTCTGGAACTTTCCATGTTTCTCAGGCTGAGTTCAGCTGGGTCCCCGGGGGTATAACCGGTGCTTCCTCCACCGTGGGTTTACCTATTCCTTCTTACAGCAAAGGCCCTCCCTGTATGGCAGTGCTGTTCTCATTCTTTATGCAGCCATTTGGCACATAGTCAAGGTTAATTTAAACAAAATCATCAACTTTGGTAGACAAATGAATGAGCAGTTCAACCCAGGGCATCTTCATCTAGAATATTCACCTGAAGCTGAATCGTATTTTTCTATTGACTCCATCATTTAATACCATATTTAGGACCTCTAATATGGGCTTGGTTTTATATGAGGTAAGGCTTTGTCTCTGTTGGCAAGGATTTTAAAATCTAATTATAACAAAGAAAATAGTCCAATATAATATTACAATATGAAGAAAAGCTTTATTGTTGATTGACATATCTAAAGTCACTTGAGCACTTTAGGCATCTGGAAGAAAAGGTCATTTTTTGCTCTGCACATATTAGGCAAGTCATTGACCTGATGCAATTGGGGGCCTCATTCAGTTACTCACTTACTGAAATGCTTATTGAAAACGATTACAATATGTTACACAAGGCACAGGAGAATGCCAATGTCGTGAAAAGACTTGGGATTTATTTCTTGTACTCTTTTTCCAGATACTAGAACCCCCTCAGAAAGGTTCCCATCCTGGATGGCTGTCCAACAGCTACCTGAATACTTCTGATAACATAAGACTCACTATGTCATGTGGCAGCCAATCATTGAATTACTGCTGACCATTCACCTTTCCAATATTGAGATGAAATCTATCTTCCTGAAGTTTCTCTGATCAGTCCTATTTTGACCCCCAGTAGTAACAGAGGATGTTTAATTTCTCCTTCATGACAACCCTGTTAGATTATGAACGTGGATATGGCATGGGGGGCAGAATATGAACGCTGGAAGGGGAAGGGAGGGAAAACTGAATGGGAAATAATCAGAGAGGGAGACAAGCCATGAGAGACTCTTAACTCTAGGAAATAAACTGAGGGTTGCTGGAGGGGAGGGTGTGTAGAGGGGTGGGGTAACCGGGTGATGGGCATTAAGGAGGGCACGTGAAGGGATGAGCACTGGATGTTATAGGCAACTGATGAATTACTGAATTCTACATCTGAAACTAATGATGTACTACATGTTGGCCAACTGAATTTAAATTAAAAAAAAAAAAAAGAACATGGACACTGAAACTGGATGGTCCAGCTTTGAATCTCAGTTCCCAAATTTACTATCTGTGTGACTTTGAGCAAGTTCTTTAACCTTCCTGTGACCCAATTTTCTTATCTGTAAAATGGTGATAATGGTAAGCATCAAATGGTTGTTTTGAGGGTCAAAAAATTTATTCCTTGCAATGAATTTGGAACAGGGTCTGGTATATAATTAATGATCAATAATATTAGTTCTCACTATTACTCTTAATATTCTTTGTAAAGAAGTCTCTTATCCTTTCAATTTTAGACTAAGTGTCCTTACAACAGCCAGCTATAACATGACCCACAGCTGCTCTCATCTCCATGGTCTTCTCCAGAACCAAGTGTGTTAGTTTCAGTGTGTTAGCTCTCTCTCACTGTGGTGATCAGAGCCCAACACGAGGGACTGTTTGCCCAGCACAGGTTAGGGAAGGACTGTCATCCACACATGTTCCTTAATTCAGCTTTGTGACAGTAGTAGTATTAATAATCACGCAAAATATACTGTCTATTCTATTTGGATGCTACACTAAACTCTATAACATCGTTTCTCATTCCTAGGACACCTAGGAGGTAGCACAGGCCTGTGTCACTCAGACACATAGGAGCGGGGATCCAAATAGATCCCAGGGCCTTGGCAGGGGCCCTCCTGTCATGCCCCTTGCTGCCACACTGTCCGCACTGAGTTTCCAAGGAATGACAGGGCCTCTGACTTCGCCAGTCAGGGCGAAGCTATGGAATGAGCTGTCAGCCTTGCGCTGGGTGGGGAGAGTGTTTGGATTCCAGCCTTATTTATGCATCGCTGCAATAGCCATTCTCTCTCTGGTCTTTCTCCCCAAGTCTCTAGGGTTGGGGAAAGAAAACACTTGTGGGCAGAATATAATGAAGCCCTGAAACCATTCAGAGGAGCAAGTCCATGCATTTCAGACGCCAAAAAGATGAGAAAATTAACATAAAGTATGCAGCACGTTGGGCATTTCCTTCACGTGACATCCAGGCATTAACAGATCCACAGGATCACTGTTCTTCCTATTACCGAATAATCTGTGAAAATAGCTGTAACCCCCAGTCAGCGTTCAAGGTCATTAGCGGGGGCTCTTGGGGGGGACTCACAGCAGCAGTGGACAGTGACTGAGCACCCCCTCCCGCCAGGCTGCCCACAAGTGCGGAGTCGTCCTTCTCTCCTGAAGGCACGTTCTCACCCAGGGAGGCCGCGACAGGCTCTTTCCCTTCCTCAGATCAGGATGCTCATGTTCAGGCGCGTTCTGTGGCTGGTCTCACAGGTGGTTAAATTCTGGGTTGTTTGCTCTCCCTTGTAGCCGCAGTTCTGTCTTGGGGCTATTTGGACACAGTTCCCATTCTTCTCTGACTGAACGTCTGGGAGTAGCCTCTGCTACGCATATACCGTTGCCACCACGGTGATGCAGAAAGTGCCAGATGGAAGCCAGGAGCTGGGGCTCTGGGGAATGGGGGACTCTCCTGGGAGGTAGGACATAGCCACCACCCTCTAGGGCACAAACAAGGCTCACCGAAAATTCTTCAAGAGGGACTTGGCTTTCCCAGATGGGGAGGAAGCCAAATCTTAGTAGGCATAGCTCTGTGGTGACAGAAAGCATATACTTTACAAAGCACTGTTACGGATGTGAAATCATTAAGCTCTCAGAGCTACCCTGTGAGGAGGGCACGGGGATCATTGCTGTTTTATAAGTGGGAATGTGAAGGAGTGAGAACAGTTGTTAGAGGTTCCTCAGGCAGAAGGGGACAGGAGTAGGACCCGAGCTTTGACATATTTGCTTTTTTTGTTTCATTAATATCTTACTTTTTTGGTTCTTACTTTAAAATGAAAATACGTGTAATAAAAGCTCAAATGTGTTAGAAAAAAAAAGGAACGATTATACATAAGCAAAGAGAGAAGACTGTGAAACTATCCAAAGGACCCATTCCAAGTCAATCTCTATTAATGTTTAGGTCTATTTCCTTCCAGACATGTTTTTTTCACAGTATATACATATATAATTTTTAACATAGATATCATACACATTAGCTCATGGCCCGATTTTTAATTCCCCCACACTGTATTATGTGTGTGTTTCCATGTTAGCGTGTATGAGGTTATATACAGAACCGTATTTCATGGCCCGTTCTAGCCCACAGTTTCAGTCTCAAGTCCAATAAGCAGGCCTTTCTCTTACAGTTTGCATTCTCTCTCCAAGACCATTCAGGGAGTGATGGGCCAAATAAAACAAAAACAAAATAAAAAGCAAAACTTTTCCTTCCCAACAGTCTTAGGAGGGACCTTAAATCTCCCCCCCGCCCGCCCCAAATCCCACTTAACACAAGACAGCCCAGAGCATAGGGTAGCTCCAAGCTGGAAGGTGCTATGAATTCAGAGAAGCATCGTAAACTCAATCCAAGCTCGGAAATCACAAAGCATTTCCTATTGCCTTCTTTGAGACAGGGTTTCATGTTTGGTAAGACAAAGAAAAGGCTAGCATTACTGTATTCTGACCACTCTGATAAGAGTGAGGTCTGCAGTTTTAACTAGTGCCCCCAAGCCTTTGTAATAAATAGGCAAGGAGAGAATCCCACCTGCGGACTCGGACTCTCCTTCAAAGAGAAAATGCACCCAGCTATTGATGGAAGACCTTTCCCAAGCTCTCCCGTTACCCAGCATTGTCACTGTTACAACTCGATAACTCATTCTGTGTGCACATCCAGACCCTGCGTGCTGCCCCAGGATAACATTTGTCATTAGAGTACGAAATGCTTACTCTGGAAGTTTGTCATCTTCTGCCAGATCAGATGACGTTTTTCTCTTCAAAAAAGAGAAAAAGAAAGAAAGAAAACAGAAAAAAAAAATAGAAGTGGGGAGAAGGGATCAGCAGGGTTAAGTATGTATGGGGAGTGTCATAGGTAAATGAATGAGCCATGGATACTGGCTGAGTGCTGGGTTGCAGGATCCATTTCGAGGTAACACATTCATTTACCCCCACCCTTCTTTGCTCGTGTGAGAGAGAATTTCCAAGTGAAGTACCCTTCTACGCTTTGAATCCATGCCAACAATCAAAGGTATACAACAGAACTGCTGAAAGCAAGAGAAGGGCTGATGGAATCTTAATAGCTCTGGGAACTCACTCATTCCTTCTTCTCCTTGGAGTCCTATTAATAGTACAGTTGGTAACATCAAATGATTTTGATTCCCTTTTCCACAACTGCTATTTTGGCTCCTTTGGCATCTTCAAACTATATTTCCCATGGTAATTATTACATTTCCTTTATTTCCAATGTCAGTTTATTTTCAAAGGAAAAAAAATCACACAACACAGCTGAAGAAGCCAAAATAGAACAATTTGTTCTATTAAGCAAATATTTATTTGCATAATTGTGACTCCCATTTCTATATTAGCACAGCAGCAAAACCAACAGCATTCGACTCGGAAGGGACATAGTGTGCAAGACCTTATGCCTCACTGGGAAACAGCCCAGGGCGGGGCGGAGGGGGGAATAGCAACCTATGTCTCTCCAAGGCCAACGTCCCGTTGCCAGTGAGGACGTACCTCTGCTATACCACTCCTTCTCACCTCACTACTTTAGGGAAAAATTTTAACACGTTTTAGAGATGAAATTTTATCCTAACGTTATAATCATTTAAGAGAAAAACTTGGTATAAGGTCAAAAATGAATTAGAAACCAGAATGCAAGAACTTTTGTTGTTCTGAAAGATATGTCTCCATAAAGAGTCTCCATTTATTCTAAGAGAGGTCAACTATTGACCCTAATAATTCTTGAAAAAACAACAACAACAACAACAACAAAAAACCCAGGCAAATCCAAAGAATTCTGTGTTTGTTTGGAGGAACTCTTGTTATCTTATTGTCTAAGCCTTGCTACCACACAGAATTTTGCAGGAGGTATATCTGTCCTAGGTCCCTTGAAATGGAAGTTTATGGTAAGACCGTCTCAGAGCATAAAGTCTTAAAGGTATGTATATTAATTTATATGAAGTTGAATAACCTTTGTAGTTAAAACCTATAAAGCATTTATTACATGTTAGGTCAATATGCTGAGATAGATAAGGATACTAGAAAGAATGACTTTGTTTTTATATAAGAAAAAATATTCAGGGTCATTTTATGGTAGTGAGCAGATGAAAAACTATACTCTCTAAACTGAGAAGTGGTGTTTTCTGATTTATAGAATCTCTACCTTCCTGATCTAGGTTCCTGGTCATTGATGGAAAAGTAACTAATATCAGAGGTAACCCCGAGATTCGGTCTTTGAAGATATTCAAGCACACAGCCATGTAATTTGAAGAGATTCATTGTTTATGACACAGGCCAGGCAGTCAGATCTGGGGGGACAGCCCAGCTACGCCATTTTTAGCTATGTGGCTTTGGGCATGTCGCCTGACCTCTGGAAGCATCACTTCCCTCACCTGTAAACAAGAGAACAGGAAAATGTCCATCACCCAGGATTACTGGGACTATTAAAGAGATAAAAAATATGAAGTGCTTATCAAGGTTCCTGGCATATAATAAGTATCAATCAGTAGTATTTGTTGTTAATGTGTGTGCAAATTTGCAAAAAAGACTTCCTTCTCAGTTTAGTGTTTGGGAAGGGCACATCATAAATGAGAAATCTAAGGACCAGGTTGGGGAAGGGAGGTGCTGGAGAAGAGGTGGGTGAGGGCTGGCGATGCAGAAATCCATTTTAATTGCAATTTGAAACTAGAATCTTGACCTCCCAAAGTGGCAGCATGATCTTTTGTCCTCAGAGCCTCCATTAGTCAAAAGTGGGACTTGAAAGTCAGGTAGTTTCTTTCAAATTATCCGCTAGCATACCATGGGGATCTTTTTCTCCTCTTCTAGAATCTTCTGCTAATGTTAAGGAGTTTATGGTTCCCATAATGCACATGTACAGTATCTATTTCATTTAATTTGCTATTAACACTTACAGTTTCACTTACCCAACACAGCTGGGTAAAAAGAATGGAAATCAACCATCGAGGGTGGAGTTGGAATGTAGCTATTAGCAGCTTTATTTGGAAACCTCCCGTCCTTTCACCTACCTTGTGTCATGGCACAAATTCCACCCAAAAAAACAAATATTAAATGCAGAATTTGTGTCAAGCACAGTCACTACGCTTTCCCTAGCAAACCTATTTCTTACCAGCTTTGCTGCACCCCAGTGTCACCCAAGGATGTAAGGGACTTTTGTAAAAAAACAAACCAAGTAGACAAAAATTTTTAGAAATCTCCATCTCTGTAAGTGAAGATGTAAACTACTTTTTCTTGACTTGAATAAGTGAAGTAATTGGCAACTTCGAGTGTTGGGCTTTATGGTGCTGGAACTTGCTATTATAATCAGAATGTTTTTGGAGAACAGTATCTATATAAAAAGGACTCATGTAAGTAAGTTCCAGCTGCCAAGAGGCATCTACCTAAACTAGCTTAAACAAAGGAGAGTGACCTATTTCTGCGTTTTACACGGACTGGAAATGGAAAACCATCCATTTGCAAGGCATCTATGCTTACCATGTTTCTCCTTTTGGAAACATGTCATCTTATACCCCCCCTTTTTTTTCTATGCAATTGATCAAACTTTCCATTTTTCTGGGCAGATTGGTTTTCTCTGCTAATCCTCTAGTTTGCAACTGGCTGAAAAAGGCTACCCAATTCCAATGTGAATGTGACCTTTTAATTTAGGGATCTGCCTTTGTCTGATCTCAGGCAATGGGCCTCTTAATTCAGCTTCTCAAGAGAAAGAGAGAATTAGATTAGTCACCACCTAATCCATGGATTGGCTCCCCTGGGTCATAAGCCTACCCTGATCTAACCAGCTATAATCGGGGAGAGGTAAGGGGGTACAAACCTGGTGTCTTGGGCTCAGTACTCACAGATACGTCATAATGAAGCCACTGAATCCAATCTCTTGCTTCCTCGCCCAGTAGAAGAAATACCCCTTGGCAGTAAGAACTTGTGATGGGACTCTTCAAACTACTTTTTAAAATTAAAACCAAAATAACCTAATGCTTCTTCAGAAGGCTTGTGTTTCAAATGCATTTAAAATTCTCCCACTCTTCCCATTCTTTCTAAATTAAATTCTGTGGAACAGGTATCTTCTATTGGTGCACACATAGTGAAATTATATCGATAGTCATATGAAGAAAATTATTTTCTTGCACATGCCTGGAAATTTTCATTTAAATTCAGTTTTATTTTATACACTTTAAAATTTTGGACAAGCTAATGAACATACAGCTTATATAACTGTTCAGTCACTCATGCTCAGTAAAAATTGCCAATGCACACAATATCTCATTGTTTAGCATTAATTCTGAAAACTGTTCCAGAAATAATATTGTCAGGACTCTCCCTCTGAGATGGGGCCAAAAAACTCTTATACACCTTTCAATGTATAGCTAACTGCCTAGGGCTATATCAAGCTCATTATTTATTCAGACGAAGCCTTTCACTTCCATAACTTTCTCCTTCCCTGTGCAGGAGGCAAAAACTGGGGATGAGGGGTGGGGGTAGGATGGGGTGGGACACAAGGCTCATTTTGAAATGTATGAGAGTTGGATACTCCCAAAATTCCAGCAAGATTACACACACACACAAATCTCATCTGGTAAATATTACATTCTGTTTTTGTCTTTGCTTTAGTTCTTACACAACTTGACAGTTTGTGGTATTGTGCCACATTTCAGAGCTAAGGTTTACAAACATCTGGCTCATGGGCAACATTCCATTCCCCATGGGCCCCCAGTGTCTCTGGGATAGTGTTTGCAACATACCAACCGAGGTGGAAAACAAGAGTTTTCCTAGAGAACAATGAGAGTAAGCAAGACATTTTGCTTCACAAGATTCCTCTCCAAGTGCCGGACCTAGGAAATTTAACCCACTTGCTGCCACCAGATGAACTTTGGAGAGCTAGGAATCCTTGGCCAGTTAAGCAGATCTTCTACTGAGTGACCAGTTAAGTGGATCTCTTCAAGTCCTTAGAGATACGAAACTTACTCAATAAAGTGTCAGCACAATGAAGTAATGCAAATTCTTCAGTCATTTTAAAGGAGTATTTAAATCTCCATCCCACCCTGGATTATCTAAAGTGGGATTATTTCTGTATATCCATCTAAGAATAAGAAAATATCTTTTCTTATCGTTTTCATGGAAGAAGGGGTAACAAGATCATATGTACTAGTTAAGGCATGTGGATTAATGCCTGGCACCTTGTAAGAGCTACTTGGGTTTTTCCTTTCATCATTGTTAGCATTTCTATGTTGGGCATCAATGTATACAGAGGAAAGTTATTTTTAAGTGCTCAGATTTTTAGTGTTTTATCTTGATAATAATTTACATGCCATCTCTTTCTTTTTGTTATCTTTTCTTCCTTCCTGTTTAAATGCTTTAATGGGATATCGGTATATTGGTCAAAGGAAGATATTCCAGTGTCACTATAATTCTTTTCTAATGAAAATGTTAACACTGACGACTGTTGACTTGGAGTGCTTACTAACAACTTGAGCTCCTAAGAAACAAACACCAAGTTTTCTAGATCATATAAAATACCCCAAGAGCATGTCCTCTTTCCCTGGGGGGAATTACCTCATCAAGTCTCCAGAACATGTGTGGTTATTAACCTGAGTTGGGGGAGCTCCATACATTCTTTGTAGGGTTCAAAGTCCCTGCAACTTTGTGCAAATTCATGTGTATGAGTGGGCATGCATTTTCCTAGGAAGAGGGCCAATAGTTTACATAAGATCAGATCACAAAATGTAAAAGGTTAGTGATAGTTGTACCGGGGGAGTGAAGATAGTCAGACTAAGGAAGAGTTTTCTGCAGAATTATGGAGGAAGCAAAATCTCTCTCCTGTAAGCTTGCCTTCTTCACCTCAGTACTGGCCTTTAGCCTCCAGACACCTCCAGATGCAATCTTTCCCTACTTTCCTATGAAGTCTTCATCTTGATTTCTAATTCACTCTGAAAAATGTACATAACTGGAAATGTCTCTAAAAGTTTTCTTTATGGAGACTGAAGTCTTCAGCTGATGGAAAAAAACTAGGGTTACCAGAGTCCCAGAACTCCTCAGCTGGCGAGTGCTTCAGGTTTGTGTGGTTTCTGTTTACAACCAGCCTGGCCCAGAGTCACTAGAGAGATATGAAAATCATCTTCCTCAAGGCAAATGTGGGAAGTGATTCCACTGGGATCCTAGAGCCAACCACAAATAGTTCTTTAGCTTCAGCTCTGTGTGACATCATACTGGTGGCCCTGGGGGGAGAAGAAGGCA
Source organism: Mellivora capensis (assembly GCA_004024625.1). Classification (NCBI taxonomy): domain Eukaryota; kingdom Metazoa; phylum Chordata; class Mammalia; order Carnivora; family Mustelidae; genus Mellivora; species Mellivora capensis. The sequence continues at coordinate 8,076 of PISX010018719.1, read as the reverse complement.
GCTCTGGCCACAAAGAATCTGTCACTTTTGATGAAACAGCACGAGTTGGTATCTCCAAACAACTGGAAAGGCATATATGGTAATCGAACTCTTATTGGTGCCCAGCATGGTGCCAGACACACCAATGGTGCAGAGTAAGAGGTCAGGAACCTGGGAAAATTCTCACTCTACCATTTGATTAAAGAGGAACCTTGGACATGTTACATAACAACCTAAAGCCTTAGAGTGCTTGTTTATAAAATGAACATGATTGTAGTATTTTTCTCATAGGATCACTATCAGGATTAATTAAAAAAGAAAAAACATGTACACCAAGGGCATGGTATGGTCTCTGGGATACAGTAAGAACTGAATAAATATTAGCTATAACTGATTCTCTCACTGAATACTCATAAACAACTCTAGGTAGTAGGTTGTAGCCTGCCCATTTTGCAGCTGGAGAGACTGATATTAAGATGGGGAAAGAATATGACTGCAGCCACATGCCCTAAAAGTGGCAGAGCCAGTTTCTTTTCACTGTATGAGATGTTTTTCCAATAGCATACACATATCACTAATCTGATGGGAAGTTAATTTGGATGGTGAATGGGACAAATAGTTACATGTTTATTCTGATGCCTATAGAAAAATATAGCTACTAATAATACTAATCTCATAAGTTGAGGATGAAACTAAATATAAAAAGTTAATTTTAAATCACTAATGCAGATGAGACAATGAAATGGCTAAAGTTATGGATGTAATTTATGGAAGCAGGAAGACAGAATGATCTCCTCATTAATGCTGAACAGGAAAAAGACCAAGAAAAAGATCAAGGTTGAGATTCAGACATAAGGAATGGATAAGGTTGAGATTCAGACATAAGGACTGGCATATACATGTATATACATATATGTGTATATTCAATTCATCCTAGAATTTCACTATAATTTGCCAGCACATCCTTGCTACAGCTGTTAGAGATCTGATTATGGCATCTGCCTGTGACTCAAGCAGTTGGCTTCTTCCAGAGAATGCTGGCACTCCATATAACCCAACTAATACCCCAATGAGGAAAACACTCTTACTGATTTTGATGACAAGAAGGTTATCAAAAGGAGGCTGGGCTCAGACAGGCCTATGGGGGCACAAGGTAGAGACCATATGGAAAGAAAAGGAATGGTGGGGGTGCCTGGGCAGCTGAGTCAGTTAAACATCTGACTTTTGACTCAGGTCCTGATCTCACGGTTGTGAGATCGAGCCTGGCCTCAAGCTCTGTACTGGACATAGAGCCTGCTTAAAATTCTCTCTCGTCCTCTGTCCCTCTCCCTCTCCACCCCCACAGCTCAAGTTCTCTCTCTCTCTCTCTTAAAAAAAAAAAAAAGGAATGATGTGCCCCATTTCAATCACACTGTTCCCTTAGTAAATCCATCAGACCCTCATAAAGTAGCACATGGTACCAATTTTCATGCTATGAAAAATTACCAGTAGATGATGTTTCCCTCCCATTTTACTATTTTATTATACAATATCTTTCTTGTCCTCCTAGTATTTTGTCTTGTACCCTTAAGCTCTGGTGCTGGGGAAACAGACTAGTAGAGTTCCTGATTTTACCTTCCTTACTTATCTTGCTTTTTCATTATAGACAGTCTATGGCTTACAGTGGCTCAACTTATGATTTTTTTGTTATAATTTACTTTATAATGGTGTGAAAGTGATATACACTGAGTAGAAACTGTACTTCAAATTTTGACTTTTGATCTTTTCCAGGGCCAGCGATATGTGGTATAATACTTTCTTGTGATGCTGGGCAATGAGCTCAGCTCCCAGTGAATTGTGTGATCACGAGGGCAAGCAACCAACACTCTTACAACCATTCTGTACCCATACAACCACTCTGTTTTTCACTTTCAGTACAGTATTCAATAAATTTCACGAGATATTCGACACTCTATTATAGAATAGGCTTTGTGTTTGATGATTTTTTTCAACTATAGGCTAATGTGAGCGTTTTGAGCACATTTAAGGTAGACAAGGCTAAGCTATGGCATTCAGTAGGCTAGGTTTATTAAATGCATTTTAAACTTATGATAGTTTCAACTTACAATGGGTTTATTGGAATGCAACTCCATCATAAGTTGAGAGATATGTGGGAGCTATTTACACTTTCAAGAGAGGGATAAGGGGGAAAGTCCTTATAGAGAAGCCCAGTTAAGCCAACAAGCCTGGGCAAATGATGCCATAAACATAGAGACGTTATACAGTGGGGGGGGGGGGGGGGAAGTGCTTTGAGAACCACATGGCAATAGGTTCAAATGTTATCTGCATTTCTAGGCTGAGTAACCTTGAACAAATCATTTAACTTTTTGAGCTTAAGTTTCTTCACTTATAAAATAAGGATACTAAATACCCAATGTTGTCCTGAAGATTAAGTAAGAACCGATAGGTAAAGAAGCTAGTATACAATAGTGCTCAAGATTTAGGCTATTTATCTTCTCTCTTTTGTCATGTCAGTGTCTTATACCATAAGAGCTGTTATCCTGTCTCCATTTCCTGGTAGTAAATGCAAAGATTCTAATCTAATTCCAAATGTTTTCTTCCTGCATCAGGCACTCTGGCTAAAACCCATTTTCCAAGCCTCTGTCTTTGAAAGTTTCTTATCTGAAAACTGTCAACACAGGCCTGTGACACATTAGCCAAGATCTGTTTTCGTGCAAGAACAAAGTCTCGCCATATCCAGGGAGATGAGCTTTTCCAGTGGAGGTGCCAAAGGGCTGTGCACCTCCCATAAAACTCATGAATCCTTGGGAAAGTCGTGGCTTATGCACTTTGTTGGGGCACTTTTATTTTCATTTCATGACAACAAAACCAATGAGAATGAAGACACTTTGGTCTAAACCTATGGGATATGGCAAAGGCGGTCCTAAGGGGGAAATACATAGCCATCCAAGCCTCCCTTAAAAAAATTGAAAAATCCAGAATACACCGACTCTCTTTACACCTTAAAGAACTGGAGAATCAACAACAAATTAAGCCAACCCCACACATAAGAAGGGAAATAATCAAGAGTAGAGCAAGAGATCAATGAGATAGACACTAGAGATATAGTAGAACACATCAACAAAACTAGAAGCTGTTTTTTTGAAAATTTATAATTTCTTTCAACATTCCTTTCCTTCCTCTGAGCATGTATTTTTTTGGGGAGGGGGGTCTTCTTGGTGCCATCAGAAGATCCCATGCATCTAGCAAATAATTTCTGAATATTTGAACATCAATTGGTGACCCGTCCCTTTCATTAGGGGATCTGGTAGTATTTAGAATCAAGTAGGTTTACAAAAATAAACCACTCCATCACCTTGGGCAAAGGCAGAGCAGGTATCTCAAGGGTAGGAGATACCAGGTAACATGAGAAGGGCCTAGTTGATTCAGCTCCATCTCTACCTACACCATTGTAATCCAAGCCACTTTCATCTTTTGCCTTGGTCATTAAAATGGTCACTTAAGCAGTCTCATCATATCTATTTTCAGGCACCTCTTCAATCTATTTTCTTAGGTGAAGCCAGAGTACTCGTTTCAAATGCAAATCAAACACCAGCTCCCCACCAATTTAAAATCCTTCAATGAATTCCGCTTTCCAAACGGATAAGAATAAAATCTTTAACATCGTTTGAAAGGCCATTTATAGCTATCCTGTTCCATTCTTTTCTGGCCTACCACTCTCTCTCTCTCTCCATTCATGCAATCTTGGTATATACTTTGGGATTATGTAGAACACAGACCTAATACTCAAGTTCAGGGCAAGTGTTTTTGTGATTATGCCCTCATATTCCTTTCCTGCAATCCTCTCCAACATATGCCTATCTAAACTTGTAACTACTGTATGCAATCATTAGTATAATTATTTTTACTCTCATTGGACTCTTAAGCAAGAACTTTAACAAGTTTATTCATCATTGTGTCTCCAAAGCCTCGTTCAGGTCTAGGGACACAGTAGTAATACTAACTAACAGCAGGCATTATTACCAGTTCTAAATATTTCTGATATTAACTCCTAATATTTGCAACAACTCATGAAAAAGACATTGCTATGCTCCTTTGACTAATGGAGGAACTGAGGGACGGAGAGGTTAAATAAGCTGCCCATAGTTACAGAGCTAATAAGTGGGGTATCTGAGTCTTGAACCCTGGGAATTTGGCTTCAGAGTCCATGCTCTTAACCATTATACTCATCTGCTTCTAAAGTAGTAGCAGGTGCTCTAGTTGAAATAACTACCCGATAAATATTTATTAATTTAATAATGAATAATGAAGAGATTGTTGCTTAAAGGACCCCCTAGGAGGCCCAGGGCTCTTGAGTTTGTTGAGGATCGGAGAGAAAGTCATCGACATGGTAACTTGGATGGTGCATTAAATCAGCATCATGTGGCAAACCAATGCAGTAGGGAATACCGAAGCAGCAGCCCTCTTGAGCTGTGCTTGTTATACTGGAAGCTGCCATGTCATTCTTGCTGTTTGGAAATGCTGGCAGGCAACATCTCCACTCCTGACTAAGCAAGAGCAAGTTTAAATATAGATGAGGGCTCTAAAAATTCTACTGTTGAGGCTGTAACAGGTGACGGTAGACATTTTTTTTTTTTTTTTTTTTTTAGGTAAGCACATTACAAAGCCTTTGAAAGTTGAGCCTGAACCATGACTACCCTTGAGTGTTTATCCCCAAGAGTTTTTAATGTGATGCTGGGGACCATTGTCATTTACTGAAGGATTTGTCTATTTGCTATGAATGTCAAGAGACTGAGAACTTGTCTATTTACCATGAATGTCAAGAGACTGACATTCATAAAGATGAACAAATACCTTTTACCTACAGAGGCTGTGCCTTCGAGGAGGTCATCTGGGGCTGACAGCAAGTGAACAGCACAGAAGAAATTCTAGGGGGATTCTTTTGTCCTCAAAGAACAAGGAAAATGGCAAAATAAGGATTTTGCTGACCTCTTAAAAAGATTTAACATTTGGAGAGTTACTTGCTCAACACTTGGTCAACAATATGGACAGGGGACATTTACACAGACCAGAGCAGAGCACGGGTTAGCAGAAGTCATAAACAAGGAGGAAAGGATGGGGGCTCTGTCCTTGGAGAGCAGATACTTTAGTTAGGAAGTTCAAACTCTCAAATAATGTCTCAGCTATGCTTCAAATCAGCTAATGCACCAGGGCAAATGAAGAGTGTATAGACCGAAAGGGACAACATAAAAGGACAACATAAAAAGGACAGCGAGCAAATTGCACCGGAACCAGTTTAGACCTTCACTAGCTACTATGCATTCTATGTCAGAGACTGGAGATAAAAACACAAATATGATTTTTCTATTCTTCAAGGAGCTTAAAATTTGGACATGGAAACAGACATGTAATTCCAGATGTGATAAGTGCTTAGCAGAAGAAACCCAGGGTTCTAGAAGTCCAGAGAAGAGGAACTAACTTGGAGTGATAGGGGTCAGGGAAGGCTTCCCAGAACTGTTCCTTAAAGCATAAGAGATATGTCAGTGGTGCTGGTGGGAGGAACATAAAGTGGAGAACATATATTTCAGGTCATACCGGTAACCAGTTATAATGCTAAGACTTGAACTGAGGTCTATCTATTTCCAAATCCCCTATATTTTCCACTACACTAAGCCGTCTTCCAAGTCATGAAATATTTATTGAGTACATAATCATGCTATATGTAGCTACTATGCCATAAGGTTTGGCTTCTACCCCCTAAAAGTACTAATCTTGACCCTTATTTACATAAGGGCTTAAATGTTTGACCCAATATGACAACTTGAAGTGGTACTGTTTGTTGCTGAAGGCTAACATCTAACATAAAGTAAGCATTCAATAAATATTTGATGAGTATATTGAATAAACAAATAAATGAGTTTATACCCCCATGAATAGGTGATGAGAATAGAGAGACAAACTGGAGTAGAGGATGAAGGACATGGAAGGGTGAGTCTGGAATACAGTTTTGAGGGGAAAGAGGGGCATGAAATGGCAAACAGAAATAAAGAAGAGTAAATACAAAGGCACGGAGGAAAAAAATGACCAGGTTAGGCATAACACTCTCACAGCTTCAGTCAAGACAGCCATAATATCAGGACCATTGTAACATCCAATGTGGCTTACTGAATATCTACTATGTGCTTGATTTCATATTATTCCTTATTGTACATATGCCTAATCTTTACTATAGACTGCAGGTCAGGTGCTATAACTTCTCCCATATCGTTCATGATATAGCATAAGAAAGATCTGTAAATTGGCATAACAAAAATTGGAGATAGGATTAAAATCCAGGCCCTTTGGCATGAAAAGCCCAAATTCTTTTTAATGTCCTATCTGCTAATGAGCTGATAACTATATAATGTAGTATCATCATACAAAACCCACTTGGATAAATTTTATTGAAAATCCTTGAAATTACCATGGTGTTATCAAGGATAGAAGGAACTGTTATTAGGGTTATCCAGAGAAGCAGAACCAATAGGATATATATCCTATAATCAAGGCTCAATACATTAAATTCCCAGGTAAATGGACAGATGAATTTCTGTATTATGTCTAGATTGGAATGTATGAAAGATTAGATACTTTCTAGGTTTAGGGGTAGACCTATATTGTAAAATTAGAAAAATGTTGAGCTAATAACTATATTGTATGATGATACTAAGTTAGTGGTTAAGGAAAATGAAAAGTTGGTGATTTGAGTAACACATGGGGAAAGTCAAGAACAGCTCTTCTTTTCATGTTCTCAACAGTGGTTCTCAAAATATGGTCCCAATTAGTAGTAATAGCATCACTTTGGAACATACTAGAAGCACAAGCTATTAGGACCTACCCTAGATAAAATGAATCAGAAACTCTGATGTGGGATCCAGAAATTTGTGTTTTAACAAGATCTTCAGGTAATTTTGGCACATTCTATAGTTTGGGAACCATTAATCTAGAATCTCAACATGATTGCTCACTAAGGAAAGAATGAATACTTTAAAATACGGGACAAAGTTAGGGGAAAAAAAGAAGGATCTATAATTCTGAATCCACTAAGACACCAAAAAAAAAAAAAAAATGTAGCCACCACAGTGAAAATAGTAGTCAAAGGTCAATGGGTAACATCAGAGATAAGTGGGTTGTAAGATTTTCCTTCTAAAGCCAGCAATGCAACTTCTTTCTCCAAATACCAAGATTGAAGCAAATCAAAAATCAAACCATAAATTATGAAATATAATGATGGAAAATTGGTATCTATACATAGGGTAACTATTCAAATCAACACAAAGCAAACTTTGATAATCGGCAGCAGGCACTGAAGTCATCAGATGTCTGTCAGAAGAGTCCCACCAACATCCTAGTTAAAAATTATATATAGCATGCTCACATATAAACCTGTTATTTAGAAGCATAAGAACATCAAGTAGAGCAGTTTTTGAACCTCCCTCTCCAAGAAAGCTGAGCAGCTCAGAAGAGCTGAGCTAATCCCCAGAGAGATTAGAATATAGGGAGAAATCCATTAGTCTTAACCTTCTCCCCTCTGTCCCTCCCCACATGACATTTGGCAGCAAACACTGAAGACAGATTCCTGAACCAGACCATGGAAGCATCCAAAAGAAGCAGGAGGCTTGACTGCTGGTCCCAGAAGAACATGCAGTCAAATGGAAGAGATCAGGTCAATATTTTCAAAACCTCTCAAGGACAAATTACCTGAATTCATTGAGACTCTAAGGTAGCAAGTAACTGAAACTAAGTCCTAGCTGATTTAAGGTAAAAAAGGAGTTTGTTTTGGGATGTAGAGACCTTGTATAGGAATCAAGGGCAGGAACTAGTGGGCCTGAAGATCCCATTAGAACAAGAAAGTTGAAAGGAGAAGATATTTGCAAATGACAGTACAGACAAAAGGTTGATATCCAGGATCTATAAAGAACTTCTCAAACTCAGCACATGCAAAACAGATAATCACATCAAAAAATGGGCAGAAGATATGAATAGACACTTCTCCAATGAAGACATACAGATGGCTATCAGACACATGAAAAAATGTTCATCATCACTAGCCATCAG